>JARNME010000404.1:80284113-80531369 GCA_030179655.1 Scaptomyza flava | reverse complement strand
ATGGGCATTGGTAAAATCTTTCGACTTCCATAACTTCGGCAAAACTGACCCGATTTTCAAAAGCAATGCCGTAAAAGTCATGGTTTGACCCCTAGAATAAAACTGCATTTAAATAAATACATTTAAATAAAACTCCATTTTTGGTCAGAATTCATGTCAAAGTTCTATGCCAAGAAATCGACATGGGCATTGGTAAAATCTTTCGACTTCCATAAGTTCGGCAAAACTGACCCGATTTTCAAAAGCAATGCCGTAAAAGTCATGGTTTGACCCGTAGAATAAAACTGCATTTAAATAAATACATTTAAATGAAACTCGATTTTTGGTCACAATTCATGTCAAAGTTCTATGCCAAGAAATCGACATGGGCATTGGTAAGATCTTTCGACTTCCATAACTTCGGCAAAACTGACCCGATTTTCAAAAGCAATGCCTTAAAAGTCATGGTTTGACCCCTAGAATAAAACTGCATTTAAATAAATACATTTAAATGAAACTCGATTTTTGGTCAGAATTCATGTCAAAGTTCTATGCCAAGAAATCGACATGGGCATTGGTAAAATCTTTCGACTTCCATAAGTTCGGCAAAACTGACCCGATTTTCAAAAGCAATGCCGTAAAAGTCATGGTTTGACCAGTAGAATAAAACTGCATTTAAATAAGTACATTTAAATGAAACTCGATTTTTGGTCACAATTCATGTTGAAGTTCTATGCCAAGAAATCGACATGGGCATTGGTAAAATCTTTCGATTCATTTCATTGCATTTAAATAAATACATTTAAATGAAATTCGATTTTTGGTCAGAATTCATGTCAAAGTTCTATGCCAAAAAATCAACATGGGCATTGGTAAAATCTTTCGACTTCCATAACTTCGGCAAAACTGACCCGATTTTCAAATGCAATGCCTTAAAAGTCATGGTTTGACC
The DNA here is from genome assembly GCA_030179655.1 of Scaptomyza flava. Classification (NCBI taxonomy): domain Eukaryota; kingdom Metazoa; phylum Arthropoda; class Insecta; order Diptera; family Drosophilidae; genus Scaptomyza; species Scaptomyza flava. The sequence goes on along the minus strand of JARNME010000404.1, from coordinate 80,530,438 downwards.
AGTAGAATAAAACTGCATTTAAATAAATACATTTAAATGAAACTCGATTTTTGGTCACAATTCATGTTGAAGTTCTATGCCAAGAAATCGACATGGGCATTGGTAAAATCTTTCGATTCATTTCATTGCATTTAAATAAATACATTTAAATGAAATTCGATTTTTGGTCAGAATTCATGTCAAAGTTCTATGCCAAAAAATCAACATGGGCATTGGTAAAATCTTTCGACTTCCATAACTTCGGCAAAACTGACCCGATTTTCAAATGCAATGCCTTAAAAGTCATGGTTTGACCCGTAGAATAAAACTGCATTTAAATAAATACATTTAAATGAAATTCGATTTTTGGTCAGAATTCATGTCAAAGTTCTATGCCAAGAAATCGACATGGGCATTGGTAAGATCTTTCGACTTCCATAACTTCGGCAAAACTGACCCGATTTTCAAAAGCAATGCCTTAAAAGTCATGGTTTGACCCCTAGAATAAAACTGCATTTAAACAAATACATTTAAATGAAATTCGATTTTTGGTCAGAATTCATGTCAAAGTTCTATGCCAAAAAATCAACATGGGCATTGGTAAAATCTTTCGACTTCCATAAGTTCGGCAAAACTGACCCGATTTTCAAAAGCAATGCCTTAAAAGTCATGGTTTGACCCCTAGAATAAAACTGCATTTAAATTAATACATTTAAATAAAACTCCATTTTTGGTCACAATTCATGTCAAAGTTCTATGCCAAGAAATCGACATGGGCATTGGTAAAATCTTTCGACTTCCATAACTTCGGCAAAACTGACCCGATTTTCAAATGCAATGCCTTAAAAGTCATGGTTTGACCCCTAGAATAAAACTGCATTTAAATAAATACATTTAAATAAAACTCCATTTTTGGTCAGAATTCATGTCAAAGTTCTATGCCAAGAAATCGACATGGGCATTGGTAAAATCTTTCGATTCATTTCATTGCATTTAAATAAATACATTTAAATAAAACTCCATTTTTGGTCACAATTCATGTCAAAGTTCTATGCCAAGAAATCGACATGGGCATTGGTAAAATCTTTCGACTTCCATAACTTCGGCAAAACTGACCCGATTTTCAAAAGCAATGCCGTAAAAGTCATGGTTTGACCAGTAGAATAAAACTGCATTTAAATAAATACATTTAAATGAAACTCGATTTTTGGTCACAATTCATGTTGAAGTTCTATGCCAAGAAATCGACATGGGCATTGGTAAAATCTTTCGATTCATTTCATTGCATTTAAATAAATACATTTAAATGAAATTCGATTTTTGGTCAGAATTCATGTCAAAGTTCTATGCCAAAAATCAACATGGGCATTGGTAAAATCTTTCGACTTCCATAACTTCGGCAAAACTGACCCGATTTTCAAATGCAATGCCTTAAAAGTCATGGTTTGACCCGTAGAATAAAACTGCATTTAAATAAATACATTTAAATGAAATTCGATTTTTGGTCAGAATTCATGTCAAAGTTCTATGCCAAGAAATCGACATGGGCATTGGTAAGATCTTTCGACTTCCATAACTTCGGCAAAACTGACCCGATTTTCAAAAGCAATGCCTTAAAAGTCATGGTTTGACCCCTAGAATAAAACTGCATTTAAATAAATACATTTAAATGAAATTCGATTTTTGGTCACAATTCATGTCAAAGTTCTATGCCAAAAAATCAACATGGGCATTGGTAAAATCTTTCGACTTCCATAAGTTCGGCAAAACTGACCCGATTTTCAAAAGCAATGCCTTAAAAGTCATGGTTTGACCCCTAGAATAAAACTGCATTTAAATAAATACATTTAAATAAAACTCCATTTTTGGTCACAATTCATGTCAAAGTTCTATGCCAAAAAATCGACATGGGCATTGGTAAAATCTTTCGACTTCCATAACTTCGGCAAAACTGACCCGATTTTCAAATGCAATGCCTTAAAAGTCATGGTTTGACCCCTAGAATAAAACTGCATTTAAATAAATACATTTAAATGAAATTCGATTTTTGGTCAGAATTCATGTCAAAGTTCTATGCCAAGAAATCGACATGGGCATTGGTAAAATCTTTCGACTTCCATAACTTCGGCAAAACTGACCCGATTTTCAAATGCAATGCCTTAAAAGTCATGGTTTGACCCCTAGAATAAAACTGCATTTAAATAAATACATTTAAATTAAATTCGATTTTTGGTCACAATTCATGTCAAAGTTCTATGCCAAAAAATCGACATGGGCATTGGTAAAATCTTTCGACTTCCATAACTTCGGCAAAACTGACCCGATTTTCAAAAGCAATGCCTTTAAAGTCATGGTTTGACCCCTAGAATAAAACTGCATTTCAATAAATACATTTAAATAAAACTCCATTTTTGGTCACAATTCATGTCAAAGTTCTATGCCAAGAAATCGACATGGGCATTGGTAAAATCTTTCGATTCATTTCATTGCATTTAAATAAATACATTTAAATGAAATTCGATTTTTGGTCAGAATTCATGTCAAAGTTCTATGCCAAAAAATCAACATGGGCATTGGTAAAATCTTTCGACTTCCATAACTTCGGCAAAACTGACCCGATTTTCAAATGCAATGCCTTAAAAGTCATGGTTTGACCCGTAGAATAAAACTGCATTTAAATAAATACATTTAAATGAAATTCGATTTTTGGTCAGAATTCATGTCAAAGTTCTATGCCAAGAAATCGACATGGGCATTGGTAAAATCTTTCGACTTCCATAACTTCGGCAAAACTGACCCGATTTTCAAAAGCAATGCCTTAAAAGTCATGGTTTGACCCCTAGAATAAAACTGCATTTAAATAAATACATTTAAATAAAACTCCATTTTTGGTCAGAATTCATGTCAAAGTTCTATGCCAAGAAATCGACATGGGCATTGGTAAAATCTTTCGATTCATTTCATTGCATTTAAATAAATACATTTAAATAAAACTCCATTTTTGGTCACAATTCATGTCAAAGTTCTATGCCAAGAAATCGACATGGGCATTGGTAAAATCTTTCGACTTCCATAACTTCGGCAAAACTGACCCGATTTTCAAATGCAATGCCTTAAAAGTCATGGTTTGACCCCTAGAATAAAACTGCATTTAAATAAATACATTTAAATGAAATTCGATTTTTGGTCAGAATTCATGTCAAAGTTCTATGCCAAGAAATCGACATGGGCATTGTTAAAATCTTTCGACTTCCATAAGTTCGGCAAAACTGACCCGATTTTCAAAAGCAATGCCTTAAAAGTCATGGTTTGACCCCTAGAATAAAACTGCATTTAAATAAATACATTTAAATAAAACTCCATTTTTGGTCAGAATTCATGTCAAAGTTCTATGCCAAGAAATCGACATGGGCATTGGTAAAATCTTTCGACTTCCATAACTTCGGCAAAACTTACCCGATTTTCAAAAGCAATGCCTTAAAAGTCATGGTTTGACCCCTAGAATAAAACTGCATTTAAATAAATACATTTAAATGAAACTCGATTTGTGGTCACAATTCATGTTGAAGTTCTATGCCAAGAAATCGACATGGGCATTGGTAAAATCTTTCGATTCATTTCATTGCATTTAAATAAATACATTTAAATGAAATTCGATTTTTGGTCAGAATTCATGTCAAAGTTCTATGCCAAAAAATCAACATGGGCATTGGTAATATCTTTCGACTTCCATAACTTCGGCAAAACTGACCCGATTTTCAAAAGCAATGCCTTAAAAGTCATGGTTTGACCCCTAGAATAAAACTGCATTTAAATAAATACATTTAAATGAAACTCGATTTTTGGTCACAATTCATGTTGAAGTTCTATGCCAAGAAATCGACATGGGCATTGGTAAAATCTTTCGATTCATTTCATTGCATTTAAATAAATACATATAAATAAAACTCCATTTTTGGTCACAATTCATGTCAAAGTTCTATGCCAAGAAATCGACATGGGCATTGGTAAAATCTTTCGACTTCCATAACTTCGGCAAAACTGACCCGATTTTCAAATGCAATGCCTTAAAAGTCATGGTTTGACCCCTAGAATAAAACTGCATTTAAATAAATGCATTTAAATGAAATTCGATTTTTGGTCACAATTCATGTCAAAGTTCTATGCCAAAAAATCGACTTGGGCATTGGTAAAATCTTTCGACTTCCATGACCTCGGCAAAACTGACCCGATTTTCAATTGCGATATCTTAAAAGTGATGGTTTGACACCAGGAATAAACTTAAAAATAGATTTTTTGTCATACTGCATGTTCAAAATTTATACCAAAAAATCGATTTGGGCATTGCTTAAAGAAAATTCAGTTTGGGAGATATGGCAGATGAAAGCTTAAAACCTTACACCTAGATTGTTTTTCTGGAGTATAATTTTTATACCCTTAACCCATAAAATGGGTTAATAAGGGTATAATGGTTTTGTGCAAAAGTATGTAACAGGCAGAAGGAAGCATCTCCGACCCCATAAAGTATATATATTCTTGATCAGCATCAACAGCCGAGACGATATAGCCATGTCCGTCTGTCCGTCTGTCTGTCCGTCTGTAGCCAGAACAAGTTTGCTTCAAATTATCGATAACTATTCTGGTTTCCGATATACACATAATATCGATAACAAAAAATATCGAATTTGGAAAATCTTAAAATGAGGGTTGACGTAATGGGTAATGATAGAACTTTTCTGAAAATTTCGTCCAAATCGGTTAAGAAACACCGGAGATATCTAATTTTATCGATTGAAGTGAAGACAGTATACCAAAGTCAATTATAAATTTAATTTACATATTATTGCAACTGGGTTCAGGGTTTCTTCTAGTCGGGCTCTCCCGACTTGAGCCTTCTTACTTGTTAATAATGCATTCTGAGTTGTTATCTTGTCTGCAGACTTAAGTGAATTAATGTAAACTTTATTTTGTATAAATCTGTATAAATACCTTGTATCAAGCAATCTTGCTTTTAAAAATGGCTTTATTTGAGACAAAATAATGATTTTTTAAAGTTTCAAGCCATTCTCCAGAGTTTTTCTGCAATAAATAAAAAAGAATGAAAAAGTTAGAACATGGAATCAATTATTTCAAACATCATTTCAACCTTAACAAAGTTCTTTGGATTTTTATGGAATATATGTATATCCTGAAAAAAATCGTTTTCAATATTATTTTTCGTTTCGACGATTTTATATCTTGCAAAAGTGTGCAACCTTACTTAAGTCCTTTGACCGTTTTTGAAACGAATAATGTAAAATAATAATAATATTTCCTTAATGATATATTATGTATTAAATATACATTCAGTTTACACATTCAGACCTTACATTTTCACCTGTTCAAATGCTTGCTTCCCCCTATTGAGCTGACTTTTTAAAATGCCCGTTTTGTGGACAATTTAAGCAGTTTTCATATTTAAAATTCCCAAAATGGCCGTACGTGAGATCATTACCGTTACATTTAATGGATATATGCTGCACACATTGAACACATAATTCATTCTGAAGTGTGCGCCTTACAGGAGATACACTTTCATCACAAAGCAATTTACGCTGCATAAAAACATTTTACATGTACACAAAACATATACATATCTCGAAACTTTAAAGAAAGGGTCGTTCTTGAATAAATGTAAATAAAAAGGGGTTCTTGGTTGAGTTTTCGCAAGAAGCAAACAACCCTAGCCGGAGGTAAGTATCAATAAACATCCGCCGGATGTGCCATTAAGTAAAAGCAGCTAACAGCAACATCCAATGCCAATTGCAATTGACATGGCCATTTCTTACTTCCAATCTCCCAATCCCATTTCCAATCCCAATCCCATTGCAATCGAAGACACATAATGGCATAATCGAATGATAATTTAATAAAGCCTAAAATTGTGCCGTCAACATTTGAATTGTGGGACTTTTTGTTATGACGGTTAATTGAATCTTTAGCCATTTGGCTGCAAGGATCCAAAAACGCTTCTTGGCCAAATGTGATATTCATATCGAGATATGTATGTATGAGTAAATAAATACATATGTGTGTGGTGTGCATAATCAGAATGAATGTTCAGCAAGGGAATTGAACTTGTGTATGTAAAGGTGAATTTTACTCGGAGAGAATATGGAGAGTGAGTGAGGTTGAGGTGGAATTTGTTGCTTGCTTACTTCCTTGTGGTCGAGCGTAATTCGCATTGACAGCCCCCCCCCCCCCCCCCCCCTCCATCAAACCAACAAGACAGTGTGAGAGCACATGTTCCATTTCATATGTAGTAGGAAATTTACGTGTTCCACTTGCTATTCAATTTGCATGCACTCATGAATAATGCACTGGCCGCATAAAAGGCAATCTCAACTGCAACGAAGTCAGTTTGCCCAGTTCAGCAACACAAAATTTATCTGTTGTGTACATACATATGTAGTATACAGTTAGTCTAATGGACTTTAGCTTAAAAATTTATGATGCCTGTTTTAAATCTAGTGAAGAAATGTAGCAAGTTGCAACAACAACAAATTCAACACTCTGGATGCATAAAGTATTTTGTTCAAGTTTCATTTGTTTGTTCTGGCAACGCTTATTAACATAGCTCTGTTAACAGAGAGTGCACCGTTACTTATTGCGCTCTCTCCCTTAATCTTCATATGCATACACTTCAAATCGCATTGTAGAAGTAGTAATGAAATTTATATAAAAATCCGAATGTTTTCAAATTGATTTTTGTTTTCTTTTAAGTAGCAGTAAAGCAACTCTGCTAAGTTAAACAAAAGCAACGCAAATAATAAGATATGTACTTACATCAATCCCTATTAATATCTTCAAGTTTCCGCTTGATTACAAAAAGGCCAAGATGTTATGGATATGCTAATATTTGCCCAGATGAGTGGATTCCCTTCCATCAAAATTTTGAGCGATGTTAGACATTGCCCAATGGATTGTCTACGCAAACTGAACCAAAACAAAAAATTTGATGCTTGCATGTAGTGGTAAGCCACAAGAACATAAGATAGACAGGCTGGCAATTGGCTGACCCGAACAGAACCGAACCCAAACCAAAACTCAAAAATATTTAAGATGGTGCCGGATGAATGCGCACGACTTGCTGCGAGTTGGCTCTTGAACTGGTATTAAAAATAATATGCAAAGTGCGGGGACCTGTTGAGATTTTCACAATTCCCAAAACAAATAACATATTCACATATTGTTGCTGCCTCTCGCGTCTTGGTCTCGTCCGTCGTTTTGTGTGTGTTCGTTTGGCGACCACGTCCACGTGCACCATGTAGCAACGTGTCCTTTTGTGAAGGGCCGCAGTTTCTAGCTTGATACACTCAAAATAATGTGGTATACATTTAATATAATAATTATTATTTTTTTTACATAAAAATCACTAAAATATTTTAAATGTTTTTGTCGTTTTTCTTTCTTAATTATGCGTTTGATTTGAAGAAAATAATTTTAAGGTAATTAAGAAGCAAAATAAATTATTCGTAAGCCTAGAAATATTTTCCTAAAATTAAAGTAAAGTAAAGTAAAGCTTTGGTACGACCAAAACTTTAGCTTTGTAAAATCAAATCATTTTTTTTTTTTTTACTTTAAAATCGATTTTTTTTTCTTTAAGTGTACAAGTATCCCATTTTGCTTGGGATTTTGTCCTTATTTTTTTTTGGGGGGGTGGGGGTTGCTTATGATTTATCATCGCCAGCGCTAAAGTTATTTCTTCAAGATTAAAACAAGGAGCGATGCTTTTAACTGGCACACATACACATACACACTGGCACACTCCTATGTGTATGCGTGTGTGTTAGTGGATGAATTTTGAAAGCGGGCTCGTTCATTTACCTAATGTGACAACTTTAATTTGGCATCTCGACTGAAGCAACGTGCAAAGTGGTTTTCATATTTAACATTCGAACATGAGGCAGACAGAAAAAGATGACAGAGCTTAAATATAAATATGTATGTATGTTAGCCCCAAAAACTGACAAAATTCTCAACTAACTTGTTCATTGCAGATGCCAGCCAAAACTTGAGTTGAGCAAACTCAAACATTCAAACAGTTTTCTCCTCTCCACAGAGAGTTGTTGTTGTTGTTGTTGGGTGGTGAAGTAAGTTTTTTGGTTAGCGTTAAAGTTTAGTTTGTTCTGCAGCTGCCGAACTAAACGAAACTAAATAAATTAGCCTGAAGGCTCTCTAGCAAAGTGTAAAGAGCAAAACTCCCACACACACACAAACACACACATAAAGAGAAGTTGAGAATATTCAGTGGAACACACAAAACCGCAAGCCGCACACATTATTAATAATATTTATGATTGAGTGGGCGTATTTGACTTTGTTGGAGTGGGTGGATGTCCTTCATAATAATATTGAAGAGAGGGTCTGGTCCATCAGGGAGTTAAGACAGATGTGTAAATTAAAGATTATAGATGTTGCCCATGCCTAAATATTTAATGGTAATGAAGAAGTTCACAATGCCAAAAGGTAAGTTAAAGAAAACTTAAAGAATCGTAATTGAATTATTTATACTTTGTTTAACTTAATATAATCCTTTCAAAACCAAAAAATACTGTAACCAAAAATTTAGAGTTTGGCGATTAAACAGATTTTTAAAAGCTTATATTTGCATACCTTTTACCGTTATATGCATGTTCGCACATCCATTAATCCCGTTGCAAAACCCAATGCACATGGGAACCAAGGAATATGTGTGGCATAAAAAATGGATTTGCAATGTTGTTGTTTTTTACACTGCGAAAATTAAATTTATTGCCACAGATACTTATACACCACGCTTCATTGTTACAGAGTGCCTCCGGTATTTTTACACAAACGCACACACACACACACACACACACATAAACACATGCATCGCCCTGTATGTAAACAAGTGCTCCTTGAATCTCACATGCAAACAGGTACAGCTATACAAAACCTCCATCTTCTCTTTCCCCACACTCGTTCACATTCCATGCACAATTTATTCGTCGCTCTTCGTGGTTTCATTTAACTTGGCGTATGGAATGGAAATGGAAAATTATGAAGCAACGTGCCCGGAACTAAGCGCAAAAAAAACAGAAGTTAACTTGCAACCAGGCAATAGGGGTTCACGTTCACATAACAAATGTACCTGCCTAAGTGGCGCAAAAAAACAGCACGGCAAAAATTGAAAATTAAAACAAGAGTACTTTAGCAGACAGTTCAAGGCGTGCAAATTCCCTGTTCAGGTGTCTCAAAACAACACACACAACTTTTCTTATTAGCATTAATCTGTGTATGTGTACAACTGTAAAATTTAATTGAGAGTACAGTTACTTACCGCCAGCAGCAACAACACAAAACAACACTAACTCACAATGATATGAACACGCGCAATGTTAACCGCTTACTGATCCTTCGATCTCTGTCGCGCTCTATTTAGCTGCTCTCAATATACTAGTTAATGGTGAAATTAAGAGTTCACCTTTTGTTATGCCTATTCGCGATGCTCCGTTACATTTGCATGTGTGTATGTATGCATTTGCATTCTGTTATATCTACTTTGCGATGCTCAGTAACAGTTGTGTATAAATATTTCAATCATCTTGAACAATAAATATTTATTTAAGTAATGCAGTATACCTTATTGCGTTGATGTTAGGGTATAAAAACTCCGCCCCATCAACTGCACGCTTATAAACTTTTATTTTTTTTTTTTCTTTCCTTTTTTCGAACAACTGCCGCCCTGTTGCATTTTGACAATGAGACAACGCGAGACAAACGAGCACAATCCCGGACGCCACCCTCTCTCTCTCTCTCTCCCTCACACCCTGTTAACCAGCACCAAAATTTAGGGGAAATGGTGGGGGAGCTGGCTAAACGGAATAAGCGTTAATGCTTCGTTTGAATGAATTTTTGATTGCGTTGTTTACGATTGAATTTACTTCCTGCCTGCCACAGGATTGTTTTTTTTTTTTTTTTTTGCTGCTCCGGCGGAATTTCGCAAATCCGTACGCAATGTTTCTGTGCTGTTTATGCTTGTTATTTTTGTTGTAGTTGGAGTCGCGCTTAAGGTTTTGCGCTCTTTGTTTGAATGCCATAGAGATAACTGTTGTTTACAGCCAAAAGCGACAATGTCTCTAAAGAATACGCTTGAGAAACACGTCGTCTGATAAACCAAATGGCTAAAGCGAATTTGCAAGTAAGTATACAAAATAAATATAAAAAAACACCTTAAGCACACTTCACATTCAATGAGAATTGGCAAAAAGAATATAAAAAACAAAAAATGGAGCTCCCGCTCATGCGATTAAATAAGCGATAATTTCTTATATAAATAAATAACGGCATGGAAACTTAAAAATGGATCAGATTATGAGCGTGGTTGCCGTAATGGGAGAACTTTTACAGTTACAGTTACATTTACAGTTTTTTTTTTCAATTTTACAGTTCAAATTTCAATCCGCTTGATGATTTGGAATAATCGCATTATTTGGATATCTGGCACCTTCGCATATTTCCGGTCATCAGGAATGCTGGCAACGAATCATGTAACGGGAAACCAATTAATCTCTATCAGTTCTTATTTTTTTCGAGTGACTTTTGCTGCGGGTTCAAGTGACAGGACATTGACTGGATTAAGGAGAGAGGGAATTGAAGTGAATGGAAGAGAGTGCCAAATCGGATGAAGGACTGAACTGGGCATTTGTGTGGCATCTACGACTCCCTGGAGTGCAATCCGAAATGGACGCCAACGCAAGGAAAAAACTAAGATGACTTGGCATCACCCACAACAGCAACGGCAGTTGTTTAAAGGGCGATTCCATGCTCTGCCGGCCATATCCTGGCTTACTCGACATTCTCAGCCACATCCAATATCCAATCGTACATCTTTTGGTATGAGTAATGAGAGCAACGAAAGCGTAATGTGAATGCGACTTAGGAAAGAGAAAGAGCAAACCTGCCTGCAATAAGGACGAAAAACGATTTTACGCTTCAATCAGCTTTGATTTAAATTGCAATTATTAACTCTCTCAAGTTCGAACCAACTTCAGGTCGAAGGCTAACTCTGTTTTGCATGGGGTAAATACGGTTCAATTGGTAAATATTAACTGCAAGAGGCACAGATTTATGCAATCATTCTATAATAAATAAAGTCTATAAGCAAAGCTAAGCAGAAAAGAATTTACAAATACTTTTAATTGGTTGAAGTTTTGAATTTTGTAACTATTTTATAGGACCTTAGCTAATTATTAAAAATCTTTTAATTTTCTGTGACTTTCATAAAGTAATTTCCCTTGTTCCCATTTTACGCGGATTAAAGAATATAAATATATATTTTAATACACATAAATTAAATAGTAAATAAAAACGGTTTACTATCATAGTCTGTTAGATAAGTAGTATAAAGTAACGGACCCGTGATAAAATGGATGAGTTGCGGTAAAACCTTTTTCCCAACTACTATCGCTTGAGTTTTTAATACTTTTTTAAGCGGTAACTTCACAGTCTATTTTGGTATTCTCAACTCTGATTAACTTTTCTTAAAGTATGAAGCTAAAGTTTCTATTGTCATTCCCCATTAAAATTTTTTAGGAATATTAAAATAAAAACTATGCTAAGGATTTCTGTTCGGATTTTAAGTTGATCTAACGCAAATATTAATCTAAAATCTGTATCTTAAGTTTTGCTTATTTTTGCACAGAATTATTTACATAGCCAAAAGCGACAGCGTCAAAATATTTACATTAGCTTGAATGTTTGATCTTTCTTCTTTTAGTACTTTGATCATAAAACAAATTTGCAGCTTCCGTCAACATGAAATTATAAATCAAAACTTTTTTGTTTATCATTTACACCTCTCACATTTTATTTGCCAAAGCAACACGCAGACACTGCAATTTTGAATACACTCAAATTGCAAACTAAATACTATATATTATTTTAAATTAAGTGAATGAGCTCTGGGCAAATATGCACAACAAAATGTTTAAGATAACTTTGCTTTGCCTTTGGACCGCTTATCACAAACAAAGCGTTGGCTATAAGTAACATAGACTTATGGCACTTAAACTGACACACATTCAACTCGTTATCACTTGTCACTTGATTGGAGGCTGCACTGTAGCTGTAGCTGTAGCCACCTCAAAATTGGCTTCATCCTCTGCTTTCGATTGCAATAGAAGTTTCTCCTCGTTCTTTTGCAGCTCCTTGAGGCCACAATCGTGTGGCGGCTGTTGTGCTTGAGAGCCATTGTTCCAGGGCTGCAACGTCGATTCCGAAAACAGGACATAAATTATGCCACTGCCAATCAACATTGCGGCAGTTAGTATAAAGACATGCTTCCAAGCCTCAATTGTTTGCTGCACAAAAGAATAAAAAAAATAACAAAAATTATTTCCTATTAGAGAACGATTGGACCTTATAGATCCATACTCTGGAATAAAACACATGAATTCACTACTTACATTTCCCTGCGTTAGTATGCCCACGATAATGGGTGATATAAAGCCAGGCATGCAACCAATCATGCCACCAACTCCAAGAACTAAGCCCGCATAATTCGGTGATAAATCCACCATAGAAGCTAAAGGTCCTGAAGAGACAGCGCCATGGAACATTGTAGCCAGAGTAGCCAGTACAATAGCAGCCGTTGCATTATAGCCAAAGTATGCCAAACCCAGCACCAACAAGCCGTTGACACCGCAGCCTCAAAAAGAAAGAATCTTATGATTGATTTTAGCTTAAAAAGTAATTATGGATTAAACCTACAAACTCCTGTCGCCAGTTTGCGTACATTGGTGCGACTAAGGCGCTCAGTGCGAAGCAAATAATCCGAGAATGTGGAGAAAATATAGGCAAAGATCATTCTCATCATATGTGGCATGCCCGAAAGAAAGCCGGTCTATAAAAAAAGGAACAAAATAATTAGTATAAAATGTTAAATAAAATTACAAAAAATCCTAATATATCAAATAGAAAGAAAAATTTAAGAAAAGGGTCAAACCACTTTACTTTACGTCTATAAAAATAACTTTCATAAAATTTAAAGATTGAGACATACCGCTCTTATATTCCAATGATGGATCAGTCTAAAATAGGTCGGTCCATGGGTCATTAATGTAAACAGACCCCAAATTCCACCCCATTGGGCCACCACATTCATCCAAACGGGTCTCGAAGTGGCAATCTCCTTCCAGGGTGTCGGCCCCGGTGTGCTCTGTGTACTCTGCACCGAGGCACCCAGCGACTTTTCAATATAACGCTGTTCGGATTGTGCAATCCAAGGATGCTTAGCGGGACTATCGAAGACGAAAAATTGCCAGGCAATGAACCACAATGTGCCAAAGACGCCACAAATGTAATAAACCCATTCCCAGGAGGTCCAGGCGATAATATACCCAAATATCGGGTAAAACATGGCCACGCCCACCGAACTGCCCAAATAGGCGCTTACAAATTTACTACGTTCATTCGGCGGTATCCATTTGGCCGTAAGGACATGCATCGATGGCCAAGCTAAGCCCTAAAAAAATATGTGAAATGAAAAATTGTGAAACAATTTTCGATTACTTTATATGTTAATATAGTGCTTACCGTTACCAAACCCTGAAAAACTCTCAAGCAAAGCAATGCACTGTAGCTCCAATAGGATACAATTGGTATAAGGAAACAACAGAGTACTCCAATACCATTTGCCCATCCAAAGACCAGCTTTGTACCATATTTACGTGCCAAAATGCCGCCGGGTAACTGAAGCACCCAATGCATCCAGAAAAATGAGCCCAACAGATTGCTCTGCTCCTTTTCATTCCAATTGAAGCCATCTCTTTCGTAATCTATCTGTAAATGGAAAATTGATAGATTGATAAGGATTTTTAATGTTATATAACTAAACACTTTCAGTTCAACATTAAGTTTATATTAATTAACTTTTTCTGAAGTTAAACATAGAATTTTACTTGAAAAAGTGTTCATAATTCACTGAATTCAAAATCTTACTCACTTTTGCCCAATCCAGAAACTGTCGTTCCCACGAATAACGTTCAGCCTGTCCACTAACATTCTGAACGGATACGGAAGGCATTAAATCCGATGAGTTTGTTAAGTTGCCGAGTTGCAATTGTGTCCGATTTTGAGTAATTGTAAATTTGGGAACATCAACTCCAGCAATCATGTCCACAATGGTTATATTTAGATTAATACGCAGCATATAGTTGACAATGAATCCAAAAAATGTCATATACCAAAGCACCGTACGCGCCTCAACTGAAATTTTGTCATAGGAGTTATCAGGTAATACAATGTTGAACTTTATATTAAAATTGCAAGGTGTTAACTTGGCATTTATATTTTTTAACCGCAACCAGAAACAACAAGTGAAGGTAAGTTGTGGTTAAGTTGTCTTGAATCTTGAACCAGATAACAAAAACAATTGAATTCACTTAGCTTTAAACACTTTCATACCTGCCATTTTTTGTATTTGTTTTATATTCTATTCATTCGAAAGAAAATCACTGTAAATCCGTTTTAAGTTATCCTCAACGTCGACTTGTTCCGGACCAATGCCCGAACTTGAATGCCATCAATTTTCTTCTCTTAGATACTTTGAGAGATCTCCAGCGACTATCGCACATCCATTGACACATCCCACGCAACTGATAAGTGCACACATCTTGTTGCTTTGTGTTCTGGCATTTGAAGATCGCAATCTAGTTTTATTACACGAAACAAAGAAACGAATGCGAGATAGATACGTTCGTACACGTTCGTGTAGCGTCCAAAACAACCAACAAACAATCTGCATCCGAACTGCAAAGATAAATAAATGATAATTTTCAAAAGTTGTTTACCTGTGGAGAGTTTCCAATGCGATATCTTATCTCTTGGACAAATGTTAGCCATTTGTTTGTTTTTTTCCAAAATGCTTTCTTTAATCCTTAGACTTAGACAAAAGAATAATATTGACTTCTCTTCTTAAATCTGTTTAGCTATAGAAATATAAGTTAAAGTTGGAATGATATTGTTGTTCTTCCTTATAATCCTGCGTAACTAAGAACCTTCATCATTAAACAGTCTCTTTGTTGTTGCAACATATACAATAAAAATAAGTTTTGTTAGTAAAATTAAGCATTATACCCATTATTTTCACTCCATCATAATTATAACACAAATTCGTTTCGTAAGTTTTATATCGTATTTTTCTATACATATATATAAATTAAATTCATGTTTTGTTATGTAATTGAAAAAATTGTCACAATTTCAATATGTATGGTTTTATCCACTTAATATCTATCCTATCTATATAAACACATATATGTTATTATTGATGATGCGCCAATTTGAACATGATTCAAAAGACATTTACATGAAGATCAGTTTCATGGCTACATAATAAAAGCATTATCGTAGATTAATATGAACTTAATATTCTTAAATTGAATGTTAAAAACAAATTTGCTGCACGCAAAATATGAATAATCAATTATAACTAAAGTAGATCCCGTCCAAGGTTGGCGAGTTGATTTGACTGTGCTTGATTTTAATTCCAGTGTTTATATTTCTTAGCTTAACAATTGCTGTTGTGCCCGTCTGCCGTCGTGGGGGACACCGTCGAAGGGCGCGCTCCACAAGTGGCTTCCCACAGACGGCTCAACATTCACCCGACATTCTCATAGGACATGGGCGGGCGATCAGCGCTGGCGGCGCTGCCAAAGATCGTTGGTGGATGATGTTGTTGTTGATGCGGATGTTGCTGCTGCTGCTGTTGTTGTTGCTGCTGCTGTTGTTGTTGTTGCTGGTGTGGATTATGGGCATGATGCTGAGCGGGCGGGAACATGATATTATGCGCCATTTGAGGATGATGCAAATGTTGGTCGTTTGTTGGCGGGGGCGGTTGCTGATGTGCGGCATGTTGCTGCTGATGAGCTGCCTCCAGCTTACGGTGCTCGCTCTGCTGTTGATGCACCTTTTCGGCAGTTTCCTCATACTTCTTTTGAAGTTGAAACAGGGGTAATTGCTGTGGCGCATGCAGCGGCACTGGATCTACCGGGGAGAGCGGCAACGCATCCTTCTCGGCCTTTTCATATTTCTTTTGAAGCTGATACATACTGTGAGAGAGATGTGCTGATGTGGAGCTGCTGCTGCTGCTGTTGTTCTGCTTGGCGGCGGCAGCTGCAGTGGAAGTTGAAGTTGATGACTTTTCCGCCTTGACAGGTGACTTCTTTTGATATTTCTTTAAAATTTGCATCAGTTCGGATTTGACATCCAGTCGTATCTCCTCGGGCACGCGCTTAATCTCCTCGTAGAGCGAGAGTAGGAAAAGCTTGTCGGGATCACGTTGCTTTCGCTTTTTACTCTTCTTTGGAAAGGCATCCTGCATGAATTGCAGCAGTTTTTCCTCGAACGGTGACTCACGCTGTAGTGCAGCATTTGTGTGCTGACGCCGCAAAAGATGCGGATGCAAACCACCATGAAACGCTGGATGTGGCGGCATACCAGGATGTGGCTGTGTGCCATTACCATTGCCATGCTCTCCACCTCCGCCATTATGCGTCTGCAGTTGGGTCACATTCTGACCCTGATATGAGCCACCATTAGAGGAGCCGGGTGCATCATTTGTCTCCCCATCATTGGTGTGATGATCCTGCGCCTGCTGCTGTCCACTGTGCGACTGTGGATCCTTTGAGTGTTGCATATGCTGCTGCTGCTGTTGCTGCTGACCCGCAGCAGCTGTCAATATGGCATCACAAAAGTGTTCGGGCACATAATCGAATCCAGTCATAAAATTCTCCGGCTTTAGTTCGCCATTCATCTCCTCGTAAAAGTACTCGGTACCCACAATGTCAATAATATCA
Organism: Scaptomyza flava; assembly: GCA_030179655.1. NCBI lineage: Eukaryota > Metazoa > Arthropoda > Insecta > Diptera > Drosophilidae > Scaptomyza > Scaptomyza flava. The sequence goes on along the minus strand of JARNME010000404.1, from coordinate 80,513,597 downwards.
TTATCTTCCTGATTTAATTCAATGCCCGGTGGCGGCGATCCTCCCGATAGCTGGCAACGCTTTAGCTCTGCCAGCTTCTTGCGCGTCGTCAAACGCATATCGCGCCAGCACTGCAAAATAGAGCGAGAGATGGCGGGTTTTACTGAATATTCAAAATGAAAATCGATAAATGCTTACCTTTTTCCACTGGATAATTGTTTTCTTTGGGCCGATGGTATTAAGTGCCGCCTGTATCTTCTCCCAATACCATTCTTTCTCCTTTTTGCCCTCCATGTATTTTGTTTCGCGCAGCAATGTGATGAGCATCTTTTTCTGCGGCTTTGTCACTCGATCCTTAAAATAAATAGTTATTAAAACATATCGAAAGGCACTCTTCATACAAGCAATTAATAATTTAAACTTTTGCTCCTTGCATTCATAATTCTCTTGCTTAAAATTGCCAGACATGTTAATCAGCTGTTTTTCAAATGCTGGCTGGCAACTCTGCTAAATCTCAAATGTTACCCAAATAGAATGTTAACTAAACAAAACTATATTGATGTAAGTAAAGGTTGTAAATATACAATGCATTTAACTTCAAATATATGACTCTCCAAATGTCATCTCTAAATAAATATACAAATAAATATGTTATTCATTTGTTGTCGCTAGTGACGCCCTATTGTTCGTGGGCATTAAAGCCGGCACTTCACGCTTGTATTGTGTACATTGTTTTGTTGTTAAATGACAAATATGTAATTTAAAATGCAATCGAATCATCTGTTTAATATTACGACTGTTTCGACGCGTCGATGATCCCAACCTGTCTTGTCCGTGGCCACTAGACAAGCAATTCGTATACTATTTATTAAAGAATTTTTGTACTCGATGTACTCACACACACACTCCCATAGACGCCACTGTGGATACTGAGCACAGAGACAAACGATTTGATTTGAGTTTGGGGCCAGGAAGAACGTTCGAAGCCTGCTTACCATGTTGACGAGCTTTTTGAGGAATCTACGTTGGTTGGAAATGTTGATGTGTTGTGTTTTCCGTATTTTATAATTAAATTTAGCACTTTTGTTTTAATTTTTCACAGCTGCACTCCACTAACATTGTCGTAGTCGCTGCTCAGAGTCGTTTGCCTGAATATGTCTGTCTGTCTCTATTTGTGTAAATGTGTATGTGCGTGTGTTTTTGTATCTGTATGAGTTTTGCGCGGTGCGTTCGTCTCATCGACGGTCTCACCAACGTTCTGTCTCTGTTTCGCTAGTGCGCTTGCAAGCTAAAGCCAAACGACAGTCAGTGTCGTTCTCTTTGTCGCTATGACCAAACGTCAATTTGACGTTTGGGCCAGTCCAACCTACCCTGTTGGAAATTTACTGCATGCCCGCTGACTAGCATAAGAATTTTACTTAAAATAAAATTTATAAAATAATAACAAAAACAATTAACTTTGTAACATTTAATGGGTAGTTTAATTTAAGATTTTTCTGATTCGAACACTTAAATTATTTTGAAGAGTATTTTTTTGGATTTGAAAAATAAAAAAATTTTTAAATTAGTGAAAATAGAAATGCGGAAACATGATTTAAACTTTGAAAGATATTTTCGCATTACAGATTTCAAAATATTAGAAAAATTTGAAAATAGCTCTAAACTTGAAAGGGTTAAGTTGATAATTATAAAAAAATAAATATATTTTGTTTATTATTCTTCAAATCACTATAATCAATGCCTTTTAAGAATAATGTGATAATGATATGATTTCTTATGAACATGGTTCATAAATATAATTAACGCTTTAGAGCACGGCTCACAGTACGCGTTATGGTTGAGACGCCCTCCAAGAACTGAGTACGGAACAGGACATTGGCATGATTGAAGAGACCATCCTTGAGGGAAACGATGAGAAATTGCGAATCTTTAAAATGCGTTTTAAGCATGCTGCCAATGTTTTGGGTATGCGACATGTCCAAAGCGGCATCCACCTCATCGAGAATGTAGAGCGGAGCTGGTGAGAACTTCAACATGGCCAACACCAGTGAGAGAGCTACCAAAGACTTTTGCCCACCAGACAGCTCGCCGAGACTGTCTTTAAAGACGCCATTAAAGCCCACTTTTATCTCCAGACCACTTAGTTTGCCGTTAGTCTTGACAGGATTGAGTCGTGCCTCAGCACCCGGCAACAATGTGCTAAAGATGCCACTAAAATTCTCATTGACTGCCTCCCAGGCACGTTTCACCTGACCCTCTTCCTCTTCGTCCATTTTGACAATAATCTTCTTGATCTTCTCCTTGTCCAAAGCAACAATCTGGCGACGTCGCACTGTTTCGTTGTAGTTCTCCTCCTCGCGTTCCAGTGTCTGCATTGCATTCATGTTCAGCGTGCGTTCCATTTTATCCTTTCTCTCCTGCATCTTTACCAGCTTGCTGCCAGCTTCAACGGGATCCTCTTTGCTATAATCATAGCGTGTATTCTTCATGCCAAAACATTTCTTTTCCTCTGGTATCCAGGGATATTTCACCTCCAATGCATCCATACGTTTCTTGGCATCCTTTGACTCGTTGCTTATTTTGTTCTTCTCATTCTCTTTCTTCTTGACATTCAGTTCGATCTCCTGATTCTCCTTGAGCAACTTATCCTTTCGGCCCAAAAGCGAACGCATTTCCTTATTCTGCTGGTTCTGCTGATCTTTTTGTTTTTTTATAGCTGCCTCCAACTCGGCTACCCCGGACGCCGCATTCGAACTTGTTTGCTGCAGTGCTTCCAGCTCAGCCTTGTACTTTTCTAGGTTGTCAATCATCTCCTGATGCTGCTGCTTGGCCGTCTCAATGCTCTTTTGCAGCTCCGTTATTTCCAACTGCAACGTTTCAAACTCCTGCTCACGTTTCTTCCAATTGGCACGCGATTTCTCTGCCCTCTGTTTGGTGACCTTCATCTCATTGCTGACCGCTTTGAGTTCACGTTCGCGATAGCCTTTAGCATCGGCTAACTTAGCCTCCACATCCTTTACTTTGGCTTGAGAGCTCTTCTGTTTCTCACGTGCCTCGGCATTTGCCTGTTCCAAACTTTTAACTTTCTCCTTCATCTCTTCGATTTCCTCCTGGCTCTGCTGGAATGCTGTGTGAGCCAAGCGACTCTGGCACATGGACAACTCATGCTGGCGCAGTTCATATGCCTCCTTCAACTTGTTATGGTTGTGTGCCACATTCTCAATGGCACTGTAAGAAGAAGATGTTAATTATAAACTGTTGTTGTTTATTGACTTTTATATTTACGTTAATTCCTGCTCAACTTTTTGTAGCTCGTGCATCTTTTGTTTGATTTCCTGTTCTAAATTTAAAATGTGGTTCAACTCTTCGATCACGTTGGCACCTTTGGGCGCCGAGCCACCAGACAATGTGCCACTTGGATCCACAACGTCGCCTTCGAGAGTAACACAACGTGCGCCAATGTTTCGATCGGCGCTAAGCTAAAAAGGCAAAACGTTTGATTAATTAAAGCTTTAATCGTTATCTTTTCACACCACTTACTCCCTTGGCCACTTCCAAGTCCTTGCAGATGAGCGTATTGCCAAAAACAAATGCCATAACTGAATCATAATAGCGATCGTATGCGATGAGCTCCAGAGCTGAATCTACATTATCGCGTCCATACTTGAAAGTACAAATCGATCGATTATAACAATTTTTAAAAACATGTAAACTTATTTCTTAAACTCACATTATCCTTGGCATATTGAATAACTTTGGGACTCAGTGGATTTGACCGGATCTTATTGATCGGCACCAATGTGACGCGACGCTGCAAATTGCCCTTTTGCAGAATCTTTTTGCTTGTCACATCATCATCAGTCACAAAGCTATACAACTGAAAATATAAGATTTAATAACATTTGCAGTTTCTACATTAATCATTTTCGGCACTCACATGACCGCCAGCTGCCATCATCAGAGCCATGGAATAGGCCATGTCGTTGAGCCTAAACAGTTTGCCAACCATGCCGCGAACTTTGTGGCGCTCGAAATTGGGCTCGGGATCTTGATATTGCAGCTCAAAGCGTGAGCCGCTGCGACGTTCCAAATCGCGCTTAAGTTCGCGCACCTGATTGTGCAATTGTTGACGTCGCTCCTTTAGCTGCTCAAAATGCCCATTCTCATAGTTGAGACCCTGTAGCTGGCGTTCCAGATTCTTCACTTCGCTCTCCAGCTGATCGTGAAGTTTTTTGTCCTTGACATAGGCTGCATCATTGGTCTGCGTCTCGCCCTGCTTTTGTTGCAGCAGCGAGCGCGTATGACGCAACTCCATTTCGGAGGTTTTAATTGTTGTCTGTGCCTCGCTTAAATGTTGCTTGGCAGCTAAAAGAGTAAAAGCCAAAGATTAGTAATATGCAGCTGATAGCGATAAGATGCAAATGACTTGCTTATTAACTGTTCCTGCAGTGTGACAGCCTGGCCATCGTCATCGGTTGAAAGACCCTGCGATACGGCTTCAAATTTACGCTGCGCATCCTCATAGGCTTTGGCATCGGCTACATCTGCATCTTTGAGACTTTGGAATTCGCCTTCAACCTTAGACATTGCCTCCTGTTTCTTGAGCAGCGTACGCTCATCCTCAGCTATATGTTTGCTAGCCATGCTTATCTTTTTCTCATCCTGTTCAATGGTGCCCTTGGCCGCTTTCAAACTGCCCGAGGCAGTTGCCTCCGCGGCGCGTTTGGCAGTCAATTCCGATTCCAAGGCCTTGAGACTGCCGCCCATTTCACCATCGATCTTGTGCTGAATTTCCTTGACAGTGCCATCAATGCGGTCCACTTCCTCTAGGTTTTTGGCGTGTGTCTCGCGGTACTGGGCAATGCGTTGCTCAATCTTCTGCTCGTTGGCCTCCACAGACTTGAGGGCCTCGCCAAGATGTAGATACTTTGCTGAGATGTGAATGTGCGTTAGGAATTCAATTTCACGTACAGTCTTCTGATACTCTTGGTAAGCAGCACGCTCTTTGCGCAACTTTTCCAATTTTGGCAGCACCTCCTCTTCGAGCAGCGTCGAAGTTTCACGCACTTTGCCTTCCTTTTTCTCAATTAGGTTTTTAGTTGCGTCGCGTTTCGACTTGTACATACTGGTGCCGGCGGCTTCCTCAATCATTGACAGCACCTACATATAATTAGAATTAGAATGATTACAAAACTCTCAAAAACTATCATTTTAGCTCGTACCTCTTTGGGTTTCATGTTCAAAACTTGTTGAATTTTACCCTGCATTATGAGAAAATTGGGATTGTTAACGTTTAGCTGCATGGAGCAGAAAAAGTCTTGGACTTTCTTGTTCTGCACCAATTTGCCATTGATGAGGAACTTATTCTTGCCACCAACAACCACTTGGCGCGTCACAGAAATCTCACGACATTTCTCATAACCTGGCGGACATTGTGCTGCATTTGTATTATCAAAGACAATTGTGACTGTTGCTTTAGTGATGCCTGCCTGTCCATTTTTGTACACCAAATCTTGCAGCGCCGATGCACGCACCTAAAAAAAAAGAGAAACACACACAGTTAAATTTCCTCACATACACACTGCATTGCTCAAATTACTTACATTTTGCAAATTGCTTATGCCAAGCACAAAGCAAATCGAGTCCAAGACATTTGATTTGCCTGAACCATTTAGACCTGTAATTGCCGTGAACTCGCGATCGAATCCTTCGATTTCAGTGCGCTTTCCATAGGACTTGAAGCCATCAAGTACTAACTTCTTAACATACATCTTGTATGTTTATACAAAGTTAACAAATGTTCGGCTTTCAACAATTCTCTTCGATTCACAATAAAAAGTGCCGCCGTTTTTTCTGAATTGCGATGCCAACGCTAGGGACGCGTTTATTCTATCGATAAGATCGATACGTTGTAAATATCGCGGGGAACAGACTTGCTTGTTTCTTATCGATATTTAATTGGTGACAATAGAATCGGACGCAACAAATTGATAACTATTTGGATTTTCAAATGCAGTCTTCAAATATCTAGAAGTTTGCCGTGCAAAACATTAAACTCAAATTAAAACAAATTGATAAAGTTACTTAATCCGTTTATTTACATGCTTACTATCTCGATATTGATGAGATAAACACGCAAATTATTTTCAACTTGTACAAAATATCTAATCCAATTTGAAAGCTTAACGGTACGACTTCTGGTAACGAGCACGGGCACCTGGACCACCGAACTTCTTGGGCTCGCAGCGACGTGGATCGCCGACCAGCAGGGTTCTGTCGTATTGGACCAGAATGTCTTTGATTTCCTTCTTGGAGGCCTCATCGACGTCTGCAATCAAATAAAATCAAATATACAGTTTAAAAATGTTACTTAAATTCAATATAAAACTATGTGATTATCTTTAGGACATGTCGTTGTAGCCTCAAATAGTAATTGCAATTGCACAAATCACTCTCTTTGATTGCCACATTCATTTAATCTCCCTTGCATTTTTCGCTCATTGGAAATGAAATTTTTTACTTCCAACAAAAATCTGGTAGAAGGTGCTAATAACTAATTAATAATGATACTTAAATGTTTTTGCCGCATCACCCAATCTGTGCTTGTTTTTTTTAATGCATTCAGTTTGGTTGGTATATGCTCATAATTGGTGTTTTCTCTCGCCTCATTTCTCATTTGCAGAAAAGTTAACATTCTTTAAAACAAAAACTTTATGGGGCACACATTTGGGTACTGCTCGAATTTATCATCCACTTACATTTCTGATAGAAGGCAACCAGGGCCTTGGAAATTGCCTGACGGATGGCGTAGATCTGGGCTACATGACCACCACCGCTGACGCGCACGCGAATATCAACACCGGCGAATTTCTCCTGCAAAAAGAAACAAAAATAATTCATTAATAAAAAATTACTTATGATAAGAAAAAGACTCATTTTATAAGCAATCAGAGACAACTGTATTCTCATTGGTCTTCAAGTTCGGGATAATTGTTTTCATCATATTATGTTTTAACATTAGGGTGGCGGCACAATCGACAGGTACCGTTTATTACCTTGCCGAGCAACAAAAGTGGCTCCTGCAATTTGTACTGCAACACTTTGGGCTCAATTTGATCCAGAGGGCGTCCGTTCACCTTGAGGAGACCGCTGCCACGCTTGCAGTAAGCAACGGCAGTTGCGGTTTTCTGTAAGAGCACAAATGATTCATTATTTTTATATTGCTATGTTGAGCAAGCTTCAATACAATACAAAAAAATCATCACACAAAACATAACCTCAGCAGACGAGCGTCGGTCGGCTAAATCGTTGCTTTTGTATGTTCACACGTGCAATGATTTTCCCGTTTTATATTGTTGGTTTTACACACACCTTGCGTCCGAAGACTTGCACGGCCTGCACGGGTTCTCTGCGCTAGAAAAATGAAATATTTGCAACATTTTTTGTTGTTAATTCAACATATTTTCGCACAATATTCACACGCACAAATACCTTTTGCTGCATTTTGCTCCGCGAGTTGGGTAGAAAAGAGCGGAAACGCTACTTTTGACACAGAACTGTAAGTTTTAGTTGTCTCTATGAAATCTAGAGGGCGCACTTTGTCTTAACCAACACTGTCAAAAGGAGACAGCCCTACATTAATATTATTAATATTAAAATATAGTAATACTATTATAAATGATAAACATATCCATATATTTGTTGTCAAATGTTTAAGCTGTTTAATTTTCTTTTGCGTTGAATTGCTGAATATTGCCGTTGGAATTGTTGTTTTAAGACCTTGAGTACATGCAATACTTATCGATACAGTTTGAGTAAGTTATGTAATAAACCTCGCTTATAATGTGTGTTTGCCATTTGAAACGTAATTCATTGTAAAGTTATACAATTAAGAATATATAGAAGTATATGGGATCACAGAAGCATACAAGCGATATTTGTTGGACAAGTAAAACCAGGGCTACAGCAGCTGTTATTTGTTATTTTACTGCTATGTTAACACCCCTGTCTAGAATTCCTCTTTTCTTCTTCATTAGGAAAAGTACACACACACATGCAAATAATTTCACTTCATAATTTTTTCTGTGTCATTAAACTGTCGAACGCGCATAACTTTTAAAAGATTACGCATTTATTAAATTGTGAAAAATGGTTGTCTGCACAATGCAGAACTATACAAGAGTTGAACAATTAAAATCGGTGCAAGCCACACAAATCCAAAATGCTGCTAGAATTGTCGATAATGGAAATGGCGCCGAAGAAGACGAGGATCGCGAGGAAGGCGAAATAGTTGATGATTTCGAAATGATCATATCCTCGGAGGATGAGGAATTCAAGTTACGCGCTCGCATCCAACAACTGGAGGACAAAAGCAAGGATATTGAAAAAATGAATATGCTTGCAGCTAATCTGGCCGATCAATACAGTAAGCTCTTGCAATCAAAGCAACATGTTCTAAATTGTCTTACGTGTGTGTGTGTGTGTGTGTGTGTGTGTGTGTATGGGTGTAACCTTTCCATATGAGATAAAAAAACTTCAAAACATTCCATCAGAATGTGGATTTAAACTTTATTATTGAAGTGCTTTAAAGAATGATTGTTGAATTGATAAGAGCAAAACGACTTAAAGATAAGATTCAACTGTATTCGTGGCTGTGCCACGATCTTTTTTGTATTGAACGTATCTTTATTAAAATCCATAGGTTATCAACGGCCTCCGATATTGGAGAGGTATACAGTTCCAAACTATCATCATTTTGCACCTATCAACATACTCTCGGATGTGTCCAGTCTATCGGAGGAGGAGATGAAATTTGAGCCGCCCAAAAAGTATCGCAAACATCGAACAAAGCGCAACGAAAGCAAAAGACACAACCCAACGATCAAAAGCCGCAAAAATGCCAATGCAGCGCATCACATTACACGCTCCCAATCTTCACACTTACGCAAAAAGCGACGTCATGAGAATCACGTATACCATTATAGCAACAGCAACAACAACAATTACAATTATCATAACGATGGCGGTGGCATTCTATTCGATTCGCTGGAATGTGTGACGGATGATGAGATCTGTGAATATGGTATGAATGTGGAGGAGAATGGGATTGATGAGTACGAGGAGCGTTTAAAATTGAGCAGGAATAAGCTGCGAATGGCGCTGGCACGTTCTGACAATTATGATGATATCAAGCCAAAGCATAGTCTAAGGGAACGTTTACAATATCGGATGCACAAGACGCCTCCAAGTCAGGATCGGAAGTCAATCAAGGCGGTTGAGGAGCTTCCAGCAAACTCATTTCTTGGCTATAGTAAGCGTCGCAGCAGTGTCGAACAGGAGCAGGAGCCTGATTCAGAACCTGATCTTGAGGAGCCAGAGATTAGGTTGCGCCTCATTGCACTGAAATCGGCAATGTTAAAGAAGCATATGGCGCGCAAGAAGCGTGATGCGGAGCGTGCCTATTCGCCCACAGATATGATCAATCGGGTGCATCAGCCAAAGATAAGTGACGAAATCGATGATTTCATGGAGATTAGTCCGGCGGCATCACCGGAACGCGCAGCTTATAGTCCTACGCCGCCACCGCCGCCGTCTCTTCCTGCTCGTTTTGCTGAACCCGTGGACATGGAACTCGCCCAAACGGACAGCGAGGAGGATAATAATAAGAAGGAATGGTCCCAAAACTATAACTCATTTCCCAATAGTGGCGGCAGTTGGCGTTGTTTTATGCCCAATTCCCTGCCACCTGTGTCCATGCCCATTGTCATAGACGACGACGATGAGGAGGAGGAGCAACTGCAGCAGCAGCAGCAACAGCAGCGGCTGGGAAATGAGCACGAAAAGTTAAACCACAATGATGATGATGATGATGATGAGATACCGCCGCCGGCGCCATCATATCACATTCCACATATGCAGCTAGAGGATGACGATGCCCGGGATGCACTGCATCTGCACTCGGAACAACTTAACCAAGATACGCTTAGCGATATTCAGTCCATCTCGATGGACAATTCACAAACGCAAACACAAATCTCACGTCCATTCCAAATCGAGTCCAGCGATGATGAGGCAGCTGCCTTGCGTGCCCTGCTCCTCGCCAGACTCAAGCCAGCAGCAGCAGCGGCTAGTGCGTCGTCGAAGCCGTTACGTAATGCACTCAGTATAGTTAAGGAGGAATCAATTGGCAATGATTCCGATGATCCCGAGGAGCTGCGTCAGCTTTTGCTCACCAGCATTGCATCCAAAAAGAAGTCAAGTCCGCAAGATGAACTGCCAACAGAAGGTCCAGAGATTCTATTAAATGCAGTTCGTCGATTCCAAGCATCATCTTGCGTGCAGGAGCCGGAATTATCTCCAGTGCATGTCCAGGAATCACTTGAAAACTTGGATGCCGTGCCACAGCCTTATATAGAACCTCCTCAGCCTGTTCCAGCGCCCGCTCTTGAGTTTGATCCGGAGCCAATGCCTGAACCCGTTCCTGAGCCAGTTCCCGCTCCAGTTTTGGAACCAGAACCTTTGCCCATATCGCTGCCATTGCCTGTGCCTCCACCAGAAGTAGTTTTAGAAGCTCCAACACCCGCTGCTCCCTCGAACATTATCAAAATCGTGAAACCCAACAAGGTTATTAACAAGAAACGCAAGATTGTCGCCAAGCTACCAGAATCCGAACCGGCCATAAAACGTCCGGCAACGCTATTGGTCAAGGAACCAATAGCACCACTGCATGGCCAGAATGGAAATAGCATCAGCTCCACACGACTCATAACCACCATGGATCCATCCAGCATAAAGGTGAAAAAGTTGATTATTGCTCTCGAGGAATCCTCTGCAGGCAGCGATGATGAACTGGAACTGAGCAACAGCTACACCTACAACAGCCTCACCAGCTATGCGGATAATGCAAGTCCCTTTAGTCAGGTCATCGATAGTGCCAGCAATTCCACAACGCGCTCCAATACGCCCAATTCGGAGCTGCTCGCTGAGACAGCTGCGCCAAGTAATCCCAATTTGCGACGCACCGTTATCAATGAATTCTTTGAAAAGAAACTGGATGATTTCCTAAAGCAGGCACGCTCCAAGGTGCCCACAGCCCAGCCAATAGAGAATAGCGAACCTAAACTGGAGTTGGAGGTGGAAAAGTCAACTGACTCGCAAATGCCAAAAACAATTGCTGAACAAGCTGCTTCAACGCCACCAAAGAAAAAGGCAACGCCAGTCGTATGTACACAAGAACTAGTTGGGAGTTCCAAATTGTTAAAAAATGTAATTTTATTTTATTTTAAGGCTGTTCGTCATTTACCTGTAGCATCTCAACGGGAATACCTGCGGCTAATTGAGCGCATGCAGTTGCTGGAAAAGAAGAAAATTGAAGCTCTCAAGTCAACAGCAACGACAGCAACAACAACAACAACTGTTGCTGCAGTAAAAGAAACAACAACAGCAACTGCAAAAGAAACAACAGCAACTGCAAAAGAAACAACAACAATTGCTGCTGCAACAAAAGAAACAACTGCAACTGCCAATACTAAAAATTCTTCAGCAGAAGCAACAGCAGCTGCCTTAACCGTAAAGAAAGTTGCCGTTGTCAAAGCGACAGCAGTCAAAAAGCAAATGCTCAAAAAGGTTACATTTAGGGCAGGATCCCAATTGACAACCAAACCAGATCCTAGCACAACAAACACAGCTGAACTTCCAACCACCTCAATAGCAGCAGCAGCAGCAGCATCAAAGGCCACACAACCATCCAAAGAAAGTCGGCTGAAAGCATTCGAGAATTCATTTCATAAAATCGGGTATTTATTATTATGTCATAAACTGCTTAAAAAAAAAAAAAAGAACAAAGTTACTCTCATTTTGTCATCCACTTCCCGCAGTTGCAGCATGATAACCAATCTGGATAAATCATTGCAACTGGTTGATGAGGCGAAAAAATCGAAAATAGCACGATTGCGTTATGCACAACGTCTGAAGGAACTATATGCAGAGACGCAAAAAATCAAGCAAGCTGTCATGCTGGAGGAGATGAAATTGAAGCGCATACAACCAGAGATACAAACCAGTCACGAGATTATCATATCACTCAAGCAAAAGCGCAACAAACTGCGCAATGCAGCCATGGATCTGGGCAATGGACTTAAGGGCGATGACTACAGGTACTACTACTACAACAAGAACAACAAACGACTACAACAACAACAACTACAACAGCCGGACAAAAAACAACGCAAGCTGCAAGATCGCCGGAATGTGCCTACAAAGGACGCGTCGGCAATTTCACACAACTTTTACAAAGTTATACTACAATTGAATTTATTTGCAGGTTATTGGATCCTGGCAAGACGGAAATCATAGGCAAATACAAACAGCTCACCAAAGACATACGTTTATATAACTCGATTGTTAAATATGAGCATATACCCGACGCCGATGAGGTGGCGGATGCGCCAGCCGAGACTGAAACTGTAGCTGAAGCCGGCCAAAATTGTGATAGTCGACCGGAACGGCCAAGCAGCAATTGTGATAGCCAAGAGATTATTAAAACTGAAACAGAGCAGCCAAATGCATTTGATAAATCAGTGGCAGTGAGAGAAGAGCAGACAACGTTGGAGTCCGTTGATGTGCGTGGATTTTTAACTAATATATACTATATAAAGCTATTGCATTTATTTATGTACGCACATGAGAACTTTTGTTGTTTGTGTGTGTCAGCGAACTATCTGCTGCATTCTTCTTGTTGTTCTAAATGTTAACTAACTGTGCTAACCCAAACCCCATACTAACAATTCGATTCGAGTTTATTTGCAGAACCTGCCACAGATTGTGCCACCACCGCCCTTCATGCGTGAGCTCACCAATCCACCTGCCAAGCAATCGCTGCTTGAGGAATATCGTACGCCAATGTCAAGAAATTATAACAGGTGTGTTGTGTCCATATTCTGGCTGTCACCAATGAATTGCATTTGCTTTTAATTGCAGCCAGCTTAATATCAATGCCACAATATGTCCCTTTGAGCTGATGGGTCGCTGTGAGGATACGGACTGTTCCTATCTGCACTTAAGGCTTCCTGCCACACAAAGTTAAAGTGAAAAAATCGAAAAAAAAAAACATTTTCATTTCTCAAAAACAAGTTATCCATAATAACATTCTAAATAGCGTGCTTGATTTCTGGTAAGTTGAACTCTTCACGCGACTTTATATTTCAAATGTTGCTTTCAGTCCAACAAGAGACAGCAAAAATAAAAAATAAAAAAAATATTACAATAAATAAAAACAACTTTAAGAAATCAAACAAAGACTGAAGTAGCAGCAACATCAACAACAACAACAACAACAACAAAACCCAACACAATTGGAGATTCGCAGATCAAACACACACAAATCGATCGAGTGACTTAAACAATGCATATACATATATACTATATGTATTGTTTCTTGTTGCTGCAACATTTGTTTCGTTTTTGTTACATACATTTATATATATATATTCGAGTCTGTGGTGTTGTAAACTAAGTGCAAGTTCGATGAAGTCGCGACGGTCGAAACGGATTGTGAATTTTATTCATTTTGCTCGACATATTAATAAATGCCATAAACTAAATAAATAAAAAACAAAAACACAAAAAGCTAACTTTAAAATTATTGAGCAACAGCATGAACTGTAATATAGTAAATTGTCGTTAAGCTAAATCGGTTAATTTTACATACATATGTGTACATAATATATATGTTTCGTTTTTGCCCTTCCCTTCGATACTATATACAAAACTTGATTATTTTTCGCTATTATTTTTTGATGGCAATTTAATTGTCGTTTTATGAAATTCAAACTAAATATTGATTTAAAAAAAAAACACATTTGTAATCATTATAAAGTTTTCTAAAAATATCTATACAAAGGAAAAAAAAAATATCCAAATGAACAAAAATATTAAGAAAAAATAAAAAAATTATTCTAGTACAAAACATTTATCTTGTGTATTTTATTTAATTGTTTTTTAATGAAGAAAACCAATTTCATTTTGGGGATATTGGGAAATTAAGAGTAAATGTCACTGACTATGGGAAATTATGACTTGAAAAACATTTTTAAAATTAATATAAATAATAGTTTTAAATAATACTTAGCTAAATTATATTCAACATTCAAGCGAAAGAAACTTTTTTTTTTGGATTCAGAGAAAAAAGTAAAATCAAATATTACGTCTCTTATGCAGCATTCAAGCGCAAATCTTTAATTTCTAAAATTTAAAAATATTTTTTTGTGTAAGTAAAAAATATTAATATTGCCATTAATATCACAGCCAATAGATCCGCTGAATGTGGGATACCAGAAATTTCTTTGGTTTTTTGTGGCAATTGAGTATCCCAGCACCATTTAATAGCCTTCATCATTGCCATAATAGACGTAGGCATGACACCAATCCTTGATACTATCATCATTATTACAGCACATGGGATAGATGATCTCAGACTTGGTAACCTTGGCACATCTCATGCACAGCTCCATGGCGGCCTGATTCATTTCACATTGCTGCAGTTTGAGTATTGTCTCTGGTGGCAGATTGCCAGGATAATCACTGGGATCAACTGGCAGTTGTTTTGCACTTGTTTCTGATGGTCTGCATTGGACGCTGTTGATTGAAAGTAGTGCGACCAAAAGAAGTATCATCATCACCAGCTTGTTGTCGAATTTCTGAAATTAATCACAGAGCAGAGAAGAAAACACTTGATTAGCATTAAAGCTGTTCAGATGTCAAGCTAAGTCAGCCGAATGCTAACACGATTCGTCGCCGATCACGTGACAAGTTCAAAAATTTCGTTGTGCTTGAGGCAGGGCACGCATTTGGGGTTTTTTATTAATGAATTTATAAATTGTGGTGGCATTCGCTTTTTTCTGGTTCAATTTAGTTGGACAATTAATAACATAAAACCATATCATAAGTTAACTATTGTGGGAAACTTATAAAGTTTGAAGTAAATAAAGTACAGTCGAAGTTTCATTCAACGAAACTCAAGGAAAAACTTCGATTTAAAGAAAATTCGTAATATAAAATAGGTTTCGCAGTGTTTTAGAAATGATATCGTGTTATAGAAAGATTAGTTATACGGAAGTTTGTTATATATACTGTATTGTAGTTGATATTGATAATAAAATTATGAAGCTCTATTCAAAATATATAAAAATTATTGAATATAAGAAAAAGTCTTAAAAATTGTCACATCAAAACGAAAACACAATAATAATAAATAAAAAATTGGAACTTTGATCATTTGAGTTTTTCAAGAGCTTAAGTATATTTTAAATTTCATTATTTTCTTGAGCGCTATTTATAGTACTTGAAATGCAACACTTGAGTCTGAGTTTCAAAACAGAATCTTGTTTATTTTTAACAATTCTCACAATTTTAATCAAATTTCATTATTATAAATTTTCTTACTCACTTTTTGGCACATTCTGTTTGCGTTTTTAATACTACGGAAATTTGGTATGCCGATTACTTGGACGAGGACGTTGACAGTTAATACGTTCCTATTTGTATATAATTAAGTATTATTAATTTTTTCTCCTTCTTTGTATAATTGTCTTGCTATGCGATTTGATAGCGGAGCCGGCAGCAACTGGAAGTCAACATTGACAGCGCCTAACCTTTTATACTACCAAAACATCAAAGATCGCTCACCCACGATCGAATCGAATGCCTCGGAGCAATGCTTCGGCACTTTACTCGGTTCACGACTTCGGTTTGTCGGCAACGCGGGCATTGGTCGACTCAATACAGAAGTTGTTGATCGCATTCGAATGTTGTTGAGATTAAAGCGCTCTCTCTCTCGCTCTTTAATTTTCTCGCGTTTACAGTTGAAGCTAATGACCGAAATGTATTTCATTTTTGTGTTATCAGAATTGTTGTATGATCGAATTTTCCCCTAGAAGCCCAAGAATATGTGCCTTACAGGGTATAAACGAGTATATGTTTTTAATTACCTTACAAACAATTACTCATAAAATCACACAGCGTGCTCTGCGTTTTTATCGACAAGGCAATATAAAAAGAAATCAGGCCTAGCAACAGTAGAAATTACTTCCTCTATTGAAAATTGTCAAAAATAATTCCCAATTTATAATTTCAACATTTTATTTGAGCGTCGGAAAATTCAAGTAAACCAACATTAAAATGCTAAGCTGCGTTTCGCAATGGATAAAGCTGCCATTAAACTGCATCCAAAGAGGCAGAGGCGGCAATTATTTGAATGGGCGTGGCGTGCGCAACTTTAAGGTCACTGTGGTGGGCGCTGAGGGGGGCATAGGACAGCCCTTGTCCCTGCTGCTCAAACAGAATCCATTGATTGAGCAACTAACGCTGCACGATGTCAACGATTGCAAGGGTGTCGCCACAGATCTTTCGCACATTTGCACCACAACGTCGGTGGATTATGTTGGGGGTGAGAAGTTGTTTGATTCTTTGCAGGACTCGCAGGTGGTTGTGGTGCCAGCAGGACTGCCACGCAAACCGGGCATGTCCAGGCAAGATCTTCTGAGTGCCAATGGCATTGTTGCCATGACTGTTGCCTATGCCGTGAGCATTGCTTGTCCCAAGGCATTGTTGGCATTCATTACAAATCCCATCAACTCGATTGTGCCCATGGCGGCAGAGTTTCTTAAGACCCGGGATGTCTTTGATCCGAATCGCTTGTTTGGGGTGACAACTCTGGATGTTGTGCGTGCAAAAACTTTCATTGGAGATTGCATGAACATCGATCCTGATATGGTGGACATTCCGGTGATTGGAGGACATGCTGGGATCACCATTCTACCGCTCTTCTCGCAGTGCTCACCAAAGTTGCAGGAGGGAGAGTTAAAGAATGTATTGGAGCTAAGGAAACGCATACAGGACGCCGGCACTGAGGTCGTTGAGGCGAAAGCGGGTAAAGGATCTGCAACGCTATCAATGGCCTATGCCGGAGCACATTTTGTTAATGCCTTGTTGAGGGGATTGAATGATGAGCCCAATGTTGTGGAGTGCTCCTATGTCGCCTCCAATGTCACAGAGCTGCCATTCTTCGCCACACCTTTGATCCTGGGTCCGAACGGCATTAAGGAGAATTTGGGTTTGCCCGATTTGGATGACGAGGAGCAAAGTGCCTTAGATAAAATGATGCCACTGCTAAAGGAGAATATTGATATGGGAATACTTGCTGCAGGCATTGCATTGAAGGATGCCCAACAGAAACAGAAGGAACACGATCAGGCCGAGGCTGCCAAATCTGCTCGAATATCATAAAATGAATAAGATGAAAAGAATTTAATTTGAATTACAAATGATAAAATATCTAAAATAATAATTATATATGTTATAAAGTAAATTTAACGATCAAAATATATCATAGAAAAGATTTTTCTGGAAACTTTAGTTTACTTAACATAGAATAAATCCTTTAAGGTTTCAATGAGTTTTTAATACTATCTAAACTAACAATAAATCATAAATAATAGTTCAAAATTGAATTCTTACTTAGATTGTTAGGAAACAACAAGAACAACAACGCTAAATCTCTCAACAAGATCTTGACGCAATTTCCTCATTCATTGACTAGTTGCATTCTCGTAAAAGCTTGACATTAATATTGATACTATACATGCCATACTATATACATTATTTATGTGCATACGTAACTGAGTTGAATCGTATGCTGGGGTTTTTGGGGTCGTCGCAGTCAATTGGTAAAACATCATGCTGCCTATTAATATTATTATTTGTACTGATAAGTAATTATGCATAGGCGACAACTGATTATGGAACGGAATGAAGCAGGGAGAATTCGATTCAAAAATTCAATGTCAACACATAATCCATTTTTTATAAATATTTTTATTTATTATTTGAACTTTTGCCGAATACGAATATTATTTGTAGATTTATTTCATCATTGAATGCTTACAGTTCTTATGCTCTGCTACCGAAGGCAAAGAGCATATTGGTTGTTCTGTGAAATCGATAACAAGTCGATAGAAATCGATAGAACACACATATTTTCCACATTCTAACTGCCAGAGACACTTAATTTCGTAAAATGATTACTTGTGACTTTTTCTTAAGTTTGAATGCAACGCCAAAATTTACAAAATTATTTCTTAAGAGTATTTTGCAGTCAGTAACGCCCGAGTGCAATATTTGCATTTGTTTTTACAATAACACTTCCGAGAATTTCACAAACTAATTAGTTGATGTAACTATTGATTGGAAAGTTTTTGATTGATAAATGACATCGCGCTGGAAGCCCCTTCACAATTAATTAATTCAAAAATATACGACCTTGCAACTATGTACTTACATTTAATAAACAAATAGATTACAAATGCGAGCAGGAAAAACCCCCAAAGAAGAGAAACAAATTCATGACAATGCAAAATCTGAAATTTCGCAATAAATGCATTTATGTCTTTCATGCAACAAATAATACAAAAAATATAAACTGTGATTTATAAAGAACAGTGCCTGAAATTTATGACATTTTGCTCGCGACTTCATACTAAAAACATTTGAATATTATGTGCGTTAATAAATGATGGGAACTTGTGATATTTTGGCTGGGAAATTAAGGCCTTATTGAGTTATCCAGCTAATTTTATAGAGCCTTCGGAAAACTCTGGATTTGTAGATTATAAATTGACCTAAAAACTTGATCAAACTATCAAAGAATCACATATTTTCTGATATTGCTGTCTTTCTAAAGTATGCATCACATACTTATCTAAATTACAGAAATATATTTTTGGTTTTAAAAACAAGCACAAAAAAAAAATCCATCATGCTATTGAAAAGGAACCTCTACCACCAGGTGGCCCGGTACAGTAAAAGCGCCAAGAAAGCATTCAAGGTGGCCGTTGTGGGTGCCGCTGGTGGCATTGGACAACCGCTATCTCTGCTGCTCAAACTAAATCCCCGCGTCGCACAGCTGGCCCTGCACGACAAAGTCGACAAAGTCGAGATGAAGGGCATTGTGGCGGATCTTTCGCATATGTGCACAACGGCCGATGTGACGGCATATCTGGGCGAGGAAGAGTTGCAGTGTGCCTTGGATGGTGCCGATGTGGTTGTGGTGCCAGCGGGCATGCCACGCAAGCCGGGCATGACACGTGCCGATCTGCTCACTGTCAATGGAGATGTTGCAGTGCTTGTGGCTGAAACTGTGAGCAAAGTTTGTCCAAAGGCATTGGTTTGCTTTATAACCAATCCGATTAACACCCTACTGCCGATTGCGGCTGAGATAATGAAGCAACAGAATTGCTTTGATCCGAAAAGGCTCTTTGGTGTTACGACCCTCGATGTTGTGCGCTCAAAGACATTTCTTGGCGCAGTGTTGGGCGTAAATCCACAAAAGGTTCGGATACCAGTGATTGGCGGACATGCTGGCACAACCATATTGCCAATTATATCGCAGTGTAAGCCCAAGTACACTTGCAGCGATGAGGATCGTGCCAAGTTGGTGCATCGCATACAGGAAGGTGGCACGGAGGTGCTTGAAGCCAAGGCTGGCAAGGGATCTGCCACATTATCGATGGCGTATGCGGCGGCTAATTTTGTTGATTCTCTGCTGCGTGGTTTGAGTGGGGAGAAAAATATCGTTGAATGCTCCTATGTCCACTCGAATGTAACTGAGGCAGAATACTTTTCCTCGCCTCTTCTGCTTGGACCGAGTGGCATTCAACGGAATCTTGGCCTCCCCAAGCTCGATGAGACGGAACTGAAGCAAGTCTGTGCCCTGATTGAGCTGCTCAAAAAAGATATTGAGGAGGGTATGAAGTTTATGTGCGAAAGAAAAAATAAAAAATAGCCATTGATTTAATTGTTTAAGGTCTTATTTCTACGTATATAGATTTACATATTATTTTCTGTCTATATTTAAAGACCCACTTTCAATATTGATTGAGGCAAACAAACAATGTATTGTGTTTACTACCTATTCTCGTAAATATTCTATAGAATACGCTGATAATTCGTAATCATCGCGTTTCAATCAACCATACTATTCCATTGTAATTATAAATATATTGTCTACTAAACATTTATTTATATTTATATATCAAACATATATTTATACAGCGTAAACACCTAAAGAAAAAGTCGATCCGTTAGATTTTAGTCAAACTTTTATGTTGCTTAGACTTTCATCATCAGTCAATCAATCAATGAGTTGGTAGGACATCATGAATCGGTCAGTTTGTTAGTTGTTTTTACATTTATCATCAATCAATCAAATAATTTATCATCAGTTATTTGTTTAAACAATCAATTAATCAGTCTATCAGTCAATAAGTTATTAACCTGCAATCATTCATTAAGAACAAACTAGTAAGCTGATTGAAAATCAGTCATTAGTCAATCAATCAATCAGCCAGTTCTTCTTTTAGGCATAAGTCATCAATCAATCAAGGAGATAGTTGCTAAGACGTTAGCCAACAATCAATAAATCCGCTTATGCTTCAGTATTTAATCAATCAATCACTCAATCAAGCAATAACTCAGTGCATCAGCTGCTAACGCAATAGTTTTTAATAAATCACTTAAATAGTTGCACTTGGGCATTAGCCATCAATCAATCATTTACTCGGGTAATAAGTTAGTTAGAACTATTTATCGATCAAAATTTCAAGGGAAATCGTTTTACCAATTCAAATTCGATGACCTTATACATTTTGATTGACAACAAGCGGAACCCGACCGCGCGTTGCTCTGCTGATTTTTATGATGTTTTCCAGAGCCTGTTCTAAACTTTTCTTTCGTTAACATCTTCGCCCAGCTGTTCTCAATCAATAAATTACTAAAATCAACAAGTTTTTGTTTATTAACTTAGTCAGTTCGCCCTGAAACTTGATAGAGGTCTTGGTAATGCATAGCACTTTTAGTGGGTCTCGTGATCAAAACAATGGCTTATCACTTACGAATCGTGGTGACCTTTGATACTAATCATGCTAGTGGCAATTAAGTTGCTTAAATCAAAGGCCTGTCTAGCCTCTTTATAGGTTTTTTAATCACTAAGTAATTATTAGTTATCTTCGGGGGCGTTTAATCAACTGTTGAAATTGTTGATTTAAAATAACAATAACAACACCTTGGCTTCTCTTTTTTGTTTAATGAACTTTGAGTCCATTGAGATTAAATTGGAAGTTGAGTTGAGGAATCAGGCATGCGTCGTTTCCCCAATAATGTTCTATATGTTATAGTTTGTGGCACGAGATCAATTAAAAACATTCTTCTCTTATCATATGCGAAAATTTTCTGATTAGTTTTTTAATAATTTAAATATTCTCCCTAGATTGTTGCTAACGCAAACTTTTTTGCACAATACGTAAACAGTTATTTATTGATACAGATTTCGTTTTATTTTTATTGTATTGGCGCGTCTGTGGATTATAAATATACCCATCTATATATGCATAATGTTTACTCTTCGGTTTCTTCTTATCATATTCCACAGGTTTATAAAGGGTCGTAGTAGCTGTTGTTTGTCTCGCGCGTCGTAGGGGTAATTTTATCACCAAAAGTATCGTTTATTGGCAAAGATATACATAGAATTTTCCACCCACACAAAAGACAAACATTTTTTTACTAACCAAAAGTCGAACTGTACTTCAGATCCGCAATTTATATCAGGAACATTAATGCACAATACATTTTTGCTTATGTTGATAAGAAACAAAAATTATAATTAAGCTAATCATGAAGTATTAGGCTAATTTATTTTCAAAACATCTCAAACGTTATCTTTTGAAATTTTCGACTTGACAAATTTAGTGTTTTACTTAGTATAAAACTTTATTAATTCAAAAAAACTACCAACGATTTAATTATTTATCCTAAGTCATAATTATAATATCATAAGCAACATGACTAACCTAAGTTGGGATTTACTAAGCTTCATTTTAAGGTTGATTTTTTTTTAGAAGCAGAGTTTCATTTGTGGTGTGAAAGCTTTTCATTTATTTAGACACCCACCCAAACGATATTCGCAAAAAGCTTTAACGTGCAAAGCTTTACATTTGCTCGCATATTGATTTGTATTGATTTTTAAATACAATTGCGCCTTCTTTCAATAAACTTGAGGTTATTTCTTGTGCATGCAAAACGATTAGGTTCAACTGTGCCATGGTTACCGTTATAATTATTTAAATGTCCGTCAATAGCACGGCAACTGACATGTGTTAAAAAGCGATGGTTTGTTAGTGTAAAAGTAAAATGGAAGAAAAAAAATGATAGAACTGAACACAGGCAGAAAGTAAAAAGTATGTCAAGCTTGCAGCTGTTGCATTCTTACAGATTACGACAGCTCTTTAATTGTTAATTATTCTTTTTCATTTGAAACTTAATCAATAAATGGTCTATTTAATAATTGGAGCATTGTGCCCGTTGGTTTGAAAGTATAGTTTAATAACGTTTTAATCAATATTAATTGAAGCAATCAAATCAATAAGCGCCAGCTTATGTTTTGTACTGTTTTGTAATGGATTATGAAATCAACTTAAACTACTTTGAGAAAAGATAGAGTTCTTAAGGAAGCTATAAGTTGTGAGCTCCAAATTATTGAAAAACAGATTTAGTTTAGTTTTTGAATAATACATACTTACATATACCATAAACTATTCCCCAATATTGATTTATAACTGTAAATGATAAGTGTTTAACTTTTCTGTTTTCTAATCAAAATGCATTGCATCACATTTCCCAGTTATTTTCATTGTGTTGAAAGGAAAGGACGAGCTCAACAATGTTTAACATTGTGCGGGTCGGCTAAGGTAAACAAAGATGCGTAGCATGCATAACAAAAATCCTTTAATGGCATTTTCAAGGCAAGGACTGCAGCTGCTGCTGCTGCTAAGCTGCACATGCGTGCCTTGCATTCATTTGTTGCTTAGAGACAAAAACAGAGGAAGAGAGACAGCAACTGGTGATTATTGCTAATTCAACAGTTGAATCGTTTACCTGCTGGCTTTGTCTGTTCGGATGTACAGAGTGCAATGGAGTGGAAAATGTGATAACAAAAGAGAAGCTGTAGAGCAAGCAGCAAAAGCAACAGCTGTGCAGGGCAATTGAATGAAACGGCAAACGGCGAACAGCTGCCACTCCCCCGCGCAGCTGTTAACAAGCATCACGGGAGAGAGACAGAAGAGACTTAAAGAGAATCTGCTAACACCTTCAGCTAAGAGCGCACGAGCACGCATGAAAGAGAACAGGTGTGAGCCAATAGCAGCTCATTTGAGCTTAACAGAGCTCTGGACTGTTAACAGTTAACAGCTGCGTTTTGCATCTCAAAATACTCTTTGCCTTGGCTTCGCCTCCCAACTTGAATTCAATTGTATCGGGATCTTTGCATTGAACGGACGGGAACAGCTCTGCGACGGAAAAAACGTCTTCGACGTCAATCGTGAAAACGGCGTCTGCCAAAATAAATTGTGTTTAAACCAAAAATAGCAACAACAAACAAAGCTAAATTATACATATTTCAGACAAGCCATATCGAAAAGTGAAAATGTGAATAAAAAACATATATCTGAGAGCAAAATATAAACGCAAAAAATTAAATTCTTATAAATAATTTGTGCGCAACATTTAAAAAGTTATCAGTTACGTTTTGTGTACCACGGCTGGTCCTGGAATTACACCAACAAACCTACTGCCCCAAGCCCCCCGCGCTCTGTATTAATCCAAAAGCGAAGCAAAAACAAACACACAACCTGTAGCTCTCTGCTCCGACAGTAACTGCGACGTTGGCAGCGCAGCTGGCGCTTTTGTTCGTTTACGGACTTTTAAAATTGGTTTTCGTGTTTGTTGTTTTTCATGCTTTTTGTTTTTCGCTCTTAACGCGGAAGCTCAAACCAAACCAATGCAATTGTTTTAACAAATAAAACATATATACAAAACAGAAGAAGAAGAAGAAGCTTTTACATATTTACTACGAAGAAGCGAAAAAACAGATTTTACAAAAATGTGGTGCATCGTCGATTTGCCAAACGGCACTCAACAAGCTGTCAAATTGGATCCCAAAGCCATCGGCCAAGAATGCCTCGAAAAGGTGAGAGAGAACTTTGCGTAAACAACAACTGAACAAATTTGAATTGTAGATCAAACCAAAAATACTACAGGAAAGAAAAACAGACATTGAACCATTCGACCATTAAAAAAAAAAAAAATTAAATTCTTTACTTAGTTTCAGCGCAAAGCTAATTGTTATGCTTAAGGTTGTTGTTTTTTTTCAGGCAGGAATTTAAGTTTTTTTTTGTTTTTTTTTTTGCTGAAAGTTGATAAGGAAATAACAATTTGAAACTTATCTGGAACTAAAGTCCATTTTTTTTGGCTATAAATAGAAAAATTTAATTTCATAGATTGACTTAAAAAATACATAAAAGGTTTTCGTTTCTGATAAGCTTTGGCTTTACTTTTAAGAAATAAAAAAAATTCAAGACTTTTTTTTTATTAAAATAAAATATTTGACAAAGTTTCATTTCGATTAGTTAGTTTGAAGTTTATTTAAAATATAATTGCCTACAAATTGAATTCTTTTGTTTTCAAAATTTCCCCTAGGCAAACAAAACTTTGCCTTTACTCAACTAATGAGATCAAGCACAAATTTCCTAACATGCTTACAACATTTGTGCTTATGTTTAAATAAGTAGCTAAGAAATTGAACTTACTTCAACTAAGTGAAAACGACAAGTTTATGAAACTTTTCTTAACACTTGAGTGATTAATTTTTTATACGCTTCTGAGAACAGGACAAAACTGTGTTTTTTGGCACAACTTTTTCAATTATTATTTACCTATTCACCTTGGCTTATCATTACTTATTATTTGTGTGTCAAAACTATATATATATATATATATATTTAAAGAACACTAAAACTGTTTTCGCACTTTGTTTTGCTTATCAGTTATATTTGTTTCGCTCATTAATGTCTTGTTGTTTATTTGTTTGCACTAATTCATTTTAAATGCCAAACTGCCCTTGAGTGAGTGAGTGAGAGAGCGAGAGTGAGCGAGAGAGGAGGCATATTGCTTTCATAACTTGACCATCTCCCTTTCCCTTCTCAAAATGTGCTTGGGCTCTCTTCACATTGCTTGACGTCGTCTTGAGCAAAGTTTGTTATATTTCTTATCATCTTGCTGTTTTGCTTTTTTTTCGTGCACTGCGCAGAAGAATCTGAGAATCAAGCAGAAAAGTAAAAGAGTGCTTAACCAAGGCCATATAGCTGTTCTTTAAGAATGGTTAGTACAATTGTTAAGAGGTGTCCATATATATCTTTATGCAAGTAGTACTCATGGGTAATGCTTATAAAATATTGTAGCATTATCGATTGCACCTAGATGCACTGAGAACATTTAATGACTGCGTTTCAAACTGACTTAACCTTTGTATAAAGTTCATTAACTTGTTCCAATCTTATATTTTTCTAAATTCGATCAGTTCTACTTCTTAAGAGAGAGATTTTCTTGACTTTCGATAACTTTCGATGAATGTTCAATTTACTTTTTACCATAGAGCTCAGAGACTTAAAACTGTTTGCTTATTTTAAGCTTTAAGAGAAATCTAGAACAAATTCTAAAAAAGGTTTCTTGTTATTGATAACAACAACATGTCGTATTTTATGTATTGTATATAGAGAGGTAGCTGTAAATATATATATAAGGTATCGAACAAAGTCACAAAGTGCGACAATGCGGTTCCAATGTCCAATGCGTACCTCAATATGCCTACTTGAGTCGGTCAAGAAGCAAACACTTGAAAATCAAACGCCGTTGCTTCGCAACAGGCAGCAAATACCTTAAACCAACCCCCAACCGATTCGAAAACTAACACCCCCTCCCCCCCAACCCTGCCTACTCGATGTTGGCTCAGATTTCAGTTGGTTTCGGCAATTTCATTTGTTTGCCAGCCTAATTAAGTCTTTTGGCTGTATTTGTGTTTTGGCTTTCTGCTTTTGCCCCTCTGCCACCTTTTAAGACGAAAAATAGGTTCCATTCTTGTTTGTGTGCAATCTAATCAGCCAAAGTTATCTAAAGACGTTTGTATGTATGTGTGTGTGTGTTATATACTAGTAAGAGTGTTAATGACAACTGTAAATATGTTAACGTTCTAATGACTTTATATGTTTGTACCTCATGCCTCATGCCTCATAAACCCCAATTTCAAGTTTCTTATCGAAAGTCAGAAAGTATATTTCTTTGTGCACTTTGTTCTCGGCCACTTTGCTATATCTTATCTGAGCTATCAGAGGAAAAGTTGTTAAAAACAAAAACAAAAGATAACGCTCTTGAATCGAAAATCATATAAGATTTTAATACAAATGTGCAAAAACATGCTTGAAAGGTCAAAGTAAAATCAAGAGGTTTTTCTTTTTAGCCAGTTTACAGCTTAGTTTATTTTCTTATATATAGAAAGAAGGCCATTTTCATTTATGAATAACCCAAATAATTATTTGCTTACCTCAGGCATTCAAATTTCATCCAACAAAATATAAGTATATATATATTTTTTATTACTTTCCTTTTTTTTTTCATCATTTTATGACATTATATTTTTAAATGTTGTCGAAGTGGAAAACATATAAAAAACGTGTTTTTGTTTACTTCTTCCAATATTATTTAAATGTCTTTCAAGATTTTATTAGACATAAACCTTAAAAGGTGAATTTATATCTTTAACTCATAAAAATCCTAAAATGCGTTGCGAAAATTCATAAACATAAATGTAAAGCAAGCTCTTGAGATTATTAACAAATGCAAAATTCAATCATATCGGAAGAGATGCTCACTTTATCATAATTTATTTGTCATATTATAGACAATATATACAGATTTGCCGCATTATTGCAAT
Organism: Scaptomyza flava; assembly: GCA_030179655.1. Taxonomy (NCBI): domain Eukaryota; kingdom Metazoa; phylum Arthropoda; class Insecta; order Diptera; family Drosophilidae; genus Scaptomyza; species Scaptomyza flava. The sequence continues at coordinate 80,486,746 of JARNME010000404.1, read as the reverse complement.
TAATATTTAATCATCAAATGTGACGCATTTAACCCATCAAAGGGAATTCGCCTAAGCGGATTTACGACTTTCGAGATTTTTGTGCAGCTTATCAGTTGGCTTTGATAATAATATGAAAAGTTGATGTGTGTGTGTGTGTTTGATGATGTCACGGAATGACTGTCTGCCACGCCCATGTATTTTCCCCCGCTACCTCAACTCCAACAACCTCGTACAAATCGATTAAAAAATGGTTCCGTTCAGACTGTTAAATGGAATCAAGCAAGTCAGATTTTTAATTAATTTTTTCGTGCACTCATCAAGTTACGGATTCAAAGCGCATGCAAAATGCATTTCGCAGTCAATTAACTTCCGTTTTGAAGTGTGCTGACCACTCAACGAGGCAATCTTCCAGTTTCACTCTTTCACAAATGACATTTCATCAATTAAGTCACAACATTTTCTCTGAACATGTGTGATTCACGTGCTCGAATCCAACTTCAAAAAACGACGGTCTAAAATGCAATTTGAAATTATAAACAAAAAAGAATTTAGGTAAATAACTTTTTATCTTATCTTTAAGTTGTTTACGGCTTGTTTTAACAATCCAAGCAGTAAACAAGGTAGTTTTTTATTCTTTACAAATATGATAAACACTTATCACAAGGCTTAGTTCGTACTAAGTTCGTTTAAAGCATAAAGTTTCTAGCAATTTCGTCAATTTAATAATCATTGATCGTAAAGAGAAAAGTTATTATGTTTCTACAAAACAAAATTAATGCTTTCACTTGTTTGGGATTTGATTAAAATTCTTGGAAAATTAAAATTATATTTTTAAAACATCTAATTCGGGGAAAAAGAGGAAATATTTTATCAAGGATTGCGGATATTAAATACATTTATTGTTAATGTAAAAAGTAAGTTCCAAGAATTTGTGATTAAATGAAAATGTTACATAAAAGTATTATATAGCTTATTATTTGGAACTGTCAATTATTCGATAACATTTATTAATCAAAAACTTTTCCTCAGAAAACAAAAATAATTTCTTGCATTTAATAATACTTTGAATAAACTTGATTTTCGAAATGCCAAGCTAACATTTGTCAAATGGAATTTGGCCTAGGTGCCATTAAGTATTTGTCAACCTATAAAAATAAAAAGGGGCTGTGCTCAGGAGGGGGGGGTGTGTGTGTGTGGTGGAAAAGGGCAGGACCTGTAAAACACGCAAATGGACTTATCAGCTTGGCTTATCAGCAAAAATAATCAACAACAAAAACAACAAGCTAAAGCTTGGGTTGTCAAACCGATCCAGAGATTAGTATAAATGAACTGTGCCCTGTGTCCATATAAGAGCGCAGGGGCTGGCTGGCTGGGGGATCTAGAATTGCATAATACAACGTAAAGAAAACTCTATAAGGCTTATCGCACCCAGTGTGGTGGGTATTGAACCCAAGAACAGTAAATTACTTTTGACATTCGACTCGTTTCACATTTGAAATACATTTAAAATGCTCTCTCATACACATACTCGCTCTCACTGTCTCTCTCGCTGTGCCTTTGTGACGTCAGTGAGCATTGCATGTCAAAGGCAAATTACGAAAAATGTTCCGTTATACTAGAGAGTCAGAGTTGTATTGAATCCGAATGCATTTAAAGTCCGCCCGAAGGGGGCAGAGTTTCCGTTTTACGCCAGAATGCCAAACGCTTGCCATTCGCTTTGCAATTGCATAGTTCCTCTAAAGGATTTGGATTATATAGGCGGTGGGTGGGTGAAGGTCGATTGGGGGGTGTTGTTTGCTAGTTTTGCACCATGGGCAACATGCAACAGTTTTTTTTGTTTCTTCTCTTCTTCTGAATGTTGCAAGTTGTTGTTGAAAATAACAGTGGCAGTTTTTAATGACTTTGCTAATTACTTGTTACTTGTTGCGACACAAGAAATTACTTAAAAGAGCAACCAGAAGTTAATTACACACACAATACATAAAAAGAACAACAAAATGCCGCGCATCGTAAGCAATAATAAGAGTTAGAAAGGATAAATAAAACTTTTAGTGGTACTTTATAAGTGGTTTCGATTAAAGATTAAAAAACCTAAGGCTTTAGCTTAAAAATATTCGCCAAAATTATGGAAAAATAACTATATGCATCTCTTAAGTCAGAATCCTTAAAATTATCTATCTGTTTTCTCAAAACTTATTTAAAACTTATCGATTTCCCACTGTGCAAGGAGACTAAGCAATTAAGTTTTAACGTTTAACGAGTGGCTACTTATTTCAAGTACTTACTGCAACTGCAACTGCAACTTGCAACTGGCAACTGGCACAAAGTTCAGACAAACAATATCATGACGTTGCACATTTGCAGTCACTAAAGAGAGAGAGAAAGGGAGAACTATGATTAATCAATAATAATGTTGTGAAATACCACAAGAAAACTAACTAACGAAATGACAGCAGAATTAATTATAAAGTTGTAATAATTAATAAGAGAATTCAAATGGTTATTTAATAGCTAAACCTCATTTATTCCGTTGCTTAATCAATTACTATCCTAATCAATCAATACCATAATTATCTGATTGTCGATAATAATAAACTGTTAGTTATGATTGAAGCAAATGTAATTTTATGTAGCAATTTTATAAGTTTAAATGACACTTAAAAGAACTTTTTAATATCTTGAGTATTCAAAGTGTTTCTAATACATTAAGAATACAAATTTATTCCAAGTTCTTGGTGCATTCTTAGGGTTTCTCACTGTACCTCGTCTCCCCCGTTCATCCAACTGGCCTTATTGCAAGTTATTTTCTTCTTCTACAATTGACTACAAATCCTAAACAAATAGCCCTGAACAAAGCTGACAGTTGAAAGCTGAAATTGCTGTATGGTTTTTGTATCAAAGTCGTCATTTGCTAGGGTGAAATTATATTTGCGCGCAGTGCTGTCAGCATAAGGATGCATTTACTGCAAAGGATCAAGAGGCATATGGCTGAGATTTAGACGCCATTGAAGTGCAGGGATTAGATGATGATGAAGAAGCAGTAGCAGCAGAAAGAAGAAGGAGGAGGAGAGAGGGCGAATGAGTGAACGTGAGTGCCTTCAAGTGCCTGGGTGCAACAAATGAAAGCAAGCAACGGACAAAATCTTAGAGCACTGATGAGGCATCTCAAGTGGCTTGGAGAAGCGGGTCAAGTGCAGGCAGCAGATGCCGCTGGCCAATTTGCATGGCGGGTAACGGAGCGCAAACAACAAACACAAAAAAAACGCCTTTTGGCTGCAGTTTCCTTACTTTATTAGTGCCAACAAATTGTATCTGGCGGCCATACGAGTTCTATAACCTAAACTATAAATATATACCTTCTACCTAGTAAACGGCACATGTGCATTTATTTATAGTATGTATAATTAAAAAAAACAACAAGCAACTAAACAAGAACATGCTGATAAATCATTAAATCGCAACAGAAATAAGAACACAAACAAGCATTGTTTTTTATCATCATTCTTGTTCTCTTTGCTGATAAGCCAAAAGACAGGCAAACAGATAGTAACAAGTAATGATAAAGTTGATCAAAAAATGTATCAGAATGCAATCAAAGCGTAAATCACAAATAAATTCTTAAGACGCAATTTTTGCACCTAACTTTTTACATGTATTTTTTATGGGTATTTTTGTATTTTATTTACATTTACTTACCACTGAACAAATTGCGTCTTATTTGTGTTTTTTTTCTTTTGTTAAAGTCAAATGACATTTTACACACTAGCCTTGGCCTGAAATGATAAAAGTTGTTCGTTCTTTGTTAAAAAATCATTGCCGATGCATGATAATAATATAAAAACTTTTGTTTAGCGACTTTAATTTTTGCTTAAATAATTGCAAAACGAAAAAACCACATTTTGTAGAACTGCTTGCAAAGGGTATTATAGTTTTGTCTTCAAAAGTGTAACAAAGGATTTGATGGAGTAACTAAGATCCTTTTAGGCATGCTTCTAACATAAATAAAATATTGTATATGGTTCTAAGAAAAGAAGATCCTTTTAGGCATGCTTCTAACATAAATAAAATATTGTATATGGTTCTAAGAAAATATCTTTCTTTTTAAATACATGTTTTCTCTTTATTCAAAAGTTTTTTTTTATATATGTTAAAATTATTCCTTGATTTCGAAAAATGAGTGTATAAAATCCTCAGACTTGCCTATACTTTTTATTGCTTATTGTCAGACTTTTATCACATTTCTTTTTGCCTTCTTGCTTTTGTTACTTTGCTTACGCTTTGCATTCGTAGGTGCCAAGCCCCGGACACAAAAAAAAAGTTTAAAAAAAAGAATGCTAAACACGATTTACCTAACAGTGTTCACATTCATGCATTTGTATCTCAGTATCTGTAGTTGTGAGAATGTATCTAAAGCTGCTTCTGCTTGTCAGGTACTGTTGACACTTTGCCTTGAAGTTGAACTGGCGTCAAGAGTTATTCACAGTTTAAGTAAACAAGAAATAAACATATTAATAAAGCTTTAATAATCGCAAGCAATATGGAAGTTTACTTTAGCTAAATACCATTTGGTAAACTTTCGATGTAGGAGTTGGCACTGGGTTTAAATTTGATTTTTTCCCCGTTCACTACAGATTTTCTATTTGTTTATTTAACAAGTTTATAAATCATAGAGATTTCTAGCAGTCTTTTTGTGTTTTATTTCACAATATCTTCCGCTTGGGAATTGCTTCATATTCGCGCCAGTGAAGGCCTATAGCAGCATTATTACATAAATATTTAATGATATTTCCACATCAATGTTTTTTTTTTGTATTTTCGGTGTTCTTGCCCTCATATATTTATTTGTTATGTTCTTTTGTTTGTGTATGCTCTATAAACAACGACTGAAAGAAAAAAACACCAAACAAGTTTTGCCATAAATTTAAAACACAGTTCCCATGTGTATAAATGTTTTTATTTTTCCATATGCATATAGTATTTAATTTATATATATACATATATATATATATTGTTTCGGCCAACTCAACTTCAACAAAACTGCGCAATAAGTAAGGGCAAAAGTATTTACAAAATAGTAAAACCAAAACAAAAACCTGAAACACACGAAAAATATAAACCGATTTGAGTTGAACAATTTGCACTTCAGTTTTTTGTAGCCATAAAATTTGTTATGCTTAAATTAATTTGCTGGCATTTTGAATTTGTTTTGTTGTTCAATTGTTGTTTGGTTTTTAGTTTAAATGGTTCTTGTTTTTTTGCGAATTTAATTAGCATGCGGGCAGCGCAGGCCATTTTAGCGTTGATTTGGTTTGGATAAAGCCAATGAACGCAAAATCCAGTTAGCAACGCACTCAGTTATTGGGTTCCTAGTACATTTGCATTGATTGCAGCAATCAGATTGAAAAACAAAGAGAAAGAGAGAGAAAGAAAGAAATTGCATGGGCCAGTGCTTATTCTATGTATCCTTTATGCCCATGTATAATCAAAAACACAATGTGTGCAGATTACACTAAGGAAAATCGAAAGCAACAAAAATCTATGAACATAGAGATGTTTAGGCATAAAATCATTATTTAAGTGGAAAGTAAAATATATTATTCTTAAAACTTTTTGTTAATATATAAGAAGTTTGAATTTCTCTAAGTGCATGCAAATTATTTTGCGTTACAAAACTTTTTCTCAAACAGGCTGGCTGACCACAAAAATATATTCCTCTTTCACATATGCATATAGTATCTTTATCTAGTTGTTATTTATGAATTTACTATGCAAATAACTTGTATATGGAGCGGAAGAAGATACGAATTCAATAATATAATTGCCCAAATACTAAGCTCCTCTCGCTCCTCTTTAAACTCTTTGCGTCTGCATTTTATCGTTTGCATTCAATTTTCCAAACAATTAAATCTGCACCCGCGGCACCAGCAATGTTCAATGTTCTTTTCCCCTTGACCATCATTATCTGCTTTCGTCATTCTGGTGTTGGCCAATTTCCAAAATTAATTGCGACAACTGCTGGAAATGCAACGCACAGCAAATGGGGCAATTGCAAACAAGACCCCAAAACTCTTACTGCTTTTGAGCTCTTACCTCATTTCATTGCTCTACAAAGCCCCCACCACCCCTCTTCGTTCTCTCTATCTCACCGCCGCCTGAGAAGCATTCACTTGGCCAGAGCTGTCGCTTTCATTGCAGTTGTGTCGTCTATCAACTGCATTGTTGTTTATTCCCCATTGTTGTTGTTGTCTTTGGTGCTTTGTGGGTCACGTGAGGCGCCCCAAAACTCACATTTGTTAGTCCAAAATGCAAAACGACCAGCTGGGAAATGTGGTCGGAGTAATGGGAGCTGTTACACTCAGCAAATAGACACACAAAAAAAAGAGGAATCATTTTATTTGGATATAAAATTTTTATTTTTTTTCTGAAGAGCAAAATTTTTAGAAAAAAATGGTCTTAAGCACAAAAACTACATATTTGCTGCAGCTTAAATAAAAGATATTTTAAAGGCATTGTCAATATTTTATGTCAATTGTTTCTAAAACAAAATAATCTTAAGTAAATTCTGATTTTGACTAAGTGCAAAATTTACTTTCTTAGCCATATATATTTTTTTCAGTGTTGTTACTGCGAGCAGGCATCAGGTTAGATACAGACGCAGCTTCACAGGCAATGGACAATGTGGCGCCAGGGTTGTAGCGTAGTCAAACCCAGCTCAACTGAATCGATTTGATTAAATCGCAAATAGCAAGCTTGTTTATTGGATTATTAAGTGTTTTTAGCTAACAAAGTGTTTAATCATAATTAAAAACTCCAAACAATATCCAGCATTTATATTTGTTTTAATTTATTCGAAATGTTTTCGTTAAAACATTAAATATTTGCATAAAATGTTTAATTTTAATGCCCAAATGCACTTCGACTGTTGCCAAAATATGCAAATCAATTCGAATTCTTTCACAACTCTAAAAAATGAATTAAATTACTTAACTTCCGCTGTGTTGGCAACTCTATTCTGTACTTTGCTAGCTTTATAGTGTGCTGTAATGTTCGCAGCAGTCTTAATTCGTTTGTGCGTGCACCTGCTACCCCAACTCCCTTCCCCACCCCGCAGCACACCTTGCCACCGCCTACTCCCTTAGCTGCCCAATATGCCACTCCTAACTGCGGCTGGGGCGTGTTTTTAGTGCGTGTCCTTGTCCAAAGTCCATGACAGCACACACACACACACACACGATTTATGTTTACATTCAGCTCCGCCAAAAATGTATCTTCGTAAAATCGCGTCCAATCAAAAGGAAATTAAGTATATTCGCGTGCCGCAAACAAAAAAAAAGACACGGCTAAAGTAAAACAAAAAGTTAAAAAACTTTCTTTATGAAGTGTTGCACTCAGGGAAAAGTTTGTTTATTTTAATATATACTTACTTAATTGAAGTCAGATTCTTTGTTTTTCATTAAAATTAATAGAAGCTTTAAGCCAAAAATATTTTAGATAAACATTTTTCTGATGGAAGATACGTTCCAATGCTACAAAGATTGAGAATCAGGTTCTCTACATTAAAATTTATTTTCTAACGTGCTTAATTCAAGAAACATGAAATTTTTCCGACTTTTTTATATATAAAAAAGAAGACCTTTATTTTTCGCAAGTGCACTTGGCGAAATTGGATGGGCTTAGGGTTCGGTTGTCTTCTTTTTTTTTTAACCAAATTGATGGGTACCGGTGTGTGGTACTTTTGTGCGGTAATGAAGTCAGTTCACGTCATGTCACGTGCATGTTTTTGAAAATCGCGCTTATTCAGTTTCTTAGGCGAGCATGCTCTTGTATCGATTTAATTGTTAAAGCCAAACAACTGTGGGTTGGTTGTGGGTGGGTTGTTGAAGTGGTTGTAGTTGGGCATTTGGCCAAGTCAGGCATGGCTAATTAGCCCTCTATGTATGTTCGGAGGCGACACAAAGCGGACTCTATACATATATACACTCGACAATGCGATCTTAACAGCCCCGACTAATCCAGCGACAATGACAACAACTATAACGACGACGACGACGACAACGCCTTCTCCTTCGCTGATGGCCTCCAGTTCCAAACCTCTCTATGTTAGTTCCTTCCATTGTCAAAGACCAGCGGTCCAGCTATGTTGGCTCTGGTTCTGGTTTGGCTTTGGTTTGGGAAGGCTTTTAAGCCGACACTTAATGCAATTACCGCGCACTGTGCAGCTATGTTACAGTGGGTCGAAAATTATTTAAACTGGGTGAAAGTGTCAAGGAAAATTATTTAGAAAATGCATAAAACAGTTAAATTTACCTTAACTGAAGTAAAAATATGTTCAAACCACTGTCTTGGTTTTGCCAGGACAATGGTTGGAGACAGCAGGCTGCCACTTGGCCGTAATACTTTTATAATGATGCCAAGAGAAGTGAACAAATGTTGCTGGCCCCAGCGGGAGGCATCAATGTTGAGAATCAATGTTCTCACAGCGGGTACAAAATGATAATGACATTTTGTTTGGAGGTGCAACCGAGTAAACACAGTCTTCATTATTATTATTATTATTATCATCCCTTGCGCCTCAACATTTAAACCCCATTTTATAGCCATTGTTTCTAGCCTTATTCTTTCACTGTTTTCATATCCTTGAACTGGTTTTTGTTGGCGTTTTGCTTTCGAACTGGACTAGAGAAAAAAGAAGAAAAAAAACAAGGTGGAAGCGTGCAAAAACCATACAAACCTGACGGGGCACAACGCCACCGACGATAAAGCTGCAACGGAAATACAAGCACCTCCTCTTAACTCCCCCCTCACTCTCCTTTAAACAGCTACCCTTTAAGAGCAAGCAAACATCGCTTAGAACAATAATAAACAATAAAATGGGCGCCTGCTTTAAACTATTTTTTTCCTCTCTATGGAATTTTTATTATTATTGTTGTTGTTGTTGTGCTGTGGATTTTTAGTTTTGTGGTCGGGTTGGTTTTGTGGGTAGTTTGGCGGTTTGTGCTTTGGTTCCTTTTGGGCTAAAACAATAAATTGCCTGAAAATGAAGCCGAAAAACCGCAAAACGACAAACACAAACAATGCATTGAACGCTTTTTTTTTTTTGTTTATAAGCAACAGCACCAAAAACCAACCTTTACCTTTAAGCACTACACCTTATCCTTACGCTCCCCGCGCGCCCCTCCCCTGCCACGAAACCTCTTTCCTGTTCTGAGTGCCATTTTGATGTGTCTCTAATGGCGGCGTTTCGCTTTTGTTTTCGCTTTTCACCCTTTTATATTGTGGCTTTTATTGTTTTTCATGTGGTGTGCTTTCTTTGCCACAATAAAATGCATTTTCCTATAGAGAATGCATATAGTATATGTTTATCAGATATAGTGCTTTGCTTTGTCCTTTTAAAAATCGGCAATACAAAAGCAAACAAGGCACGAAACACATGAAAATATATAAAATAAATACGGAAATACTGATGGCCCACCCCCCTCTCGCCTTTGTAGAAAGAAACATATACGAATTGTTACCAGGTTTGTGTAAATAGGATTTTTTAAAGTTAAAACATGTAGCACTGAAAAAATACTCAGCTTAACATGATAATAATAATATTTCTATGAAGTATTATATCTCTCTTTGCTTTCGCATGACCCACACTAGTTTTCCCGCATTTTCCACTCCCACACACACACACACACACTCAGCACAAACAATCCCATTGTAAATGTTAATTAAACGGCAATCCAATTATTTGTATTATCTCAAGCTCCACCGAGAATAATAATCAAGAGCCAACAAACAACCCCAGCGGGCATTTTGTAAAACACATTTTGCATGGATTTTCTGTTTTTTTGCAGCAACGAATGCAACTAATTCCCGTTTAATTGGTTGGGCCACGCTTGAAGGGATTTTCAGACTTGCATGCAAAATTAATCAAATGTGTAAATGTTTAATTTGCACAAAAGACCTTGTTCACACACACAAAAAGGGGACACAAGTGACATTGAATAAGTTAAAAGTCCAATTCATATACTATATAGCATGAGAGAGGTGTTGACATGTTTTTTTTTCTATACTTAGTATCAGAGAGTATCAGTTTGTAGCTTTTAAACATTAATTAGCAATCGTATACCAAGATATTATTGACATTATGTGTAAACTTGAGTTTGTTTGTTTACAAACAGCAGCAGCAAAAACAAGCCAAAGTACAAAACTTCAGGACTTTGGAACTTGTATAAAAATATATGTATGTACTTACAATTTTGTGGAGAAATGTATTCAAGTTTCGTGCTTGAAATTGTGTAAACAAAATAAAAGTTTTTTTCTTATTAAGAAACATCAACAAAGTTAGATAAGAAATGTAAACGAAAAACTCAAATCTTAATTGTGGATAAATAAAGCTTAATTGGTTAAATTTTATAAAGATAACTTGCGATTAACATGAACATATTAGTTTAACAAACAATCCAAAAATTATAATTTGTCTTTTCTTTTAACACCTATTGCCATACCAAGGCTGAAAGTGTTTCTAATCTTAAATCGACATGCTCCATTGAATTGTGTGCTTGAGAAAAGGCAAATTTGTGGTTAAAGAGGGAGGAGGGGGGGCCGAGTTGTCGTAGGAGCCGGAATATTGTGTTGACTTTGGCGTTCAGGCATCATTAACTGCAATGACCAATTCATTTGAATGGCCTGCAGGCATGATGATGAATCGCTGTGTGTGTGGGGGAGAGGAAATTAAAGTAGGCGTGCAAGTTCAAGGCTAATGGCAGGTCGCACACATTTATCGTATAAGAGCCAGCCGAAAGTAAAGGTAACGGAAAACCAGGTGAAAGCAGTTTTCGCGGTTTGCATTTCGAATTTTAACGATGTATTATTATAACTTTTAGCCCTGACTGCCTCTGACTGTTTGCATATCAAATTCGAAAATGATCAGGTGCAAACATGAAATGCTTGATAGGAGTATGCGGTTGTGTTGGTGCCACACGCTAAGGTGCCACACTGCCATAAAGAGAAAAAATAAAAAATAATAATAAACGGAACAGAAAATCAATATGAAAAACGAAGAAAATCCAACAAGAACAACAGAAACAGCAAGCACCTGGCAAACATGCAGCCTAAAAATTTCAAAAAGCCAGATAGACACAAACACACAGAAAAGCCGTCAAGTACTTTATGTATGTCTGTGTGTGTGTATTTGATAACTTATTTGAAATACATTTGGCAGGGAATATGCATATATTTCCTGGTGCTGGGCCAAAAAAACACAAGCAATGTTGTCTTGTGGCATTTCAGCATTTTAATTTTATTAGCGAGTTTTGGCCATGGTCAAGAGACTGCAGGAACAGCAGCATTCAACTTGTTGTTGTTGTATGTATTGTAGGATAAATCATCAACAGCAGCAGCAGCAGCAGCAACAGCTGCTGCGATGTAATCTAACAGATATATGTACTATATATATATTGCCATAAAAATATGCTATACATAATTACAGGGAAAGAAAATGAAGTTAATTGTACCATAAATTAAGTCTAGATATGTTAAGCTTGAGACAAAAAAAAATGTTCTTAGAACCAGCATGAAAAAAATTGCCAAAAAACTTTTTAAATAAGTTTTCCTTCATAAATCTTAGTATTTTTACGTTTTTAATACTGTCAACAATTAGTATTTAATAAACTTGTTGGCTTAAAGGCATATTTAAAGATATTTATAATTATTTAAATTAATTTTTCATTATTTCTTATATTTTTTTATAACATTCTAACTTATTTTTAACCATTTGGAACTTTTAAAAAATATATTTTCACGAAATTAACTGAAATTTAACAAAAACTTAGCTTGAAAGATACTAAGAACATTTTCATTAGTCACACACATTTTTTGTTAGTGTACTTTTCTAAACTTTTCCCCTTTCTTTTGGTACATCCGTAAATGTCCTGTTTGTGTGGGCGTTTTAAGCGCCAAACATTTTCGGTTTATGGTCTTGTACTACATTTCTTTATGTTGGTGTCTGTGTGTTTATTTTTTTACACACACACACACACACACACACACACATACCATACATAAGTACTTTGTACTACTTTGCCAAATTAGGATGTGCAGCAAATGTTAGAAAATGAGACTCCTCGATCGGGGGCTGGTGCTAAAAACCGATTTGCATTTGCCGCCAGCACATTTTATCTGCAATTTTGAGTGTCACAACAATTTTTTGGAAGCGCGCCATCAAACTCAAATAGCTAAAGCCGCCTTTAATGCATATATACTATATACCCTAAGTGTCTAACAAATGTTCAGAAAAAGTAACAAACCATTTGGGTTTGGCTTAAGGTATGCTGAAATTTTAGGAAAATTATGTCAGAAAATGAGGAATACATTTTTATTTTACCTTTGCTATAATTTAATGTTTAAAAAAGTTAGAAATTGATCATTTAATAATTTTTTTGAAAAACATTTTTATAAATTTTATTATGATTAATATTTTATTTGTTAAGTTTCGCAACATGAGTTGAAATAAACATTTATTAGACTTTTATATACATTCTTTAAAGTTTACAGAGTATTTTCGAGTCACTCATTTGCTATTTGCAGGACACAAATTTGGTATGCATTTGGGCAAAGTGCAGCTTAATATAATCGTATTATGCATCTTTGGCTATGACAAAAAAAATATATAAAAAATCCAATAAAAACGTTTGGCTACCATCTAGATTCTAGATGGTGGAAAAATACCGCAGCAGTTTTCGGGCCATCTTTTGCATTTTGCAACCAAACAAGTCGCAAGTTGTTGTTGTTGTCGTTGTGTTTGTTGTTGCAAGTCGCCGCATTTCGTTTTCATTTGGCTACAGACTGAGACTCGTCGACTCGTTTCTGTTGCCTTAAGACCCTGACCTCTGATTTACAACAAGTCACTCCTGGCTATATCCTGCTAACACACACACACACACATACACACATCATCATCTCACAGAATGTTTAGAATGTAAGGCTTGCAGAGTTGTTTTATATGTACATGTATGTATGCATACCACATATGTACATACATACATACATATATTAAGATATTTCTACATTCATTTGGCTTGCAACATTTGCAAAAGCTTTGCGCATTTCATTTTAGGCAGAGACGAAAATGTAATTTATTATGGCTAAAATGAGATGTGATTTTTGAGCCAACATTTTACTTTTTTTGTTGAATGTGTTGCAAAGTTCATTTTTTATAGAAATATTTACAGTAAATAAGATGGATGATTGAAATTTATTTTCAAATACGTTTTTATTAAGTAAGTTAGGTTAAATATTAAAATATTTATTAATAATAATAGAATAATAAATACATAAATATTTCCTAGAAATATGTTTTTAACCTTTAGTTTCCAATAATGCTTGAACTTTAAATTTCCCAGTATTTCACATTACTACGGCCAAAACACTTCACTTCACACTCTACGTCAACTTTCCCGCCATAAAGTTGAGTTGAAAAGTTCAGCAGCTGAAAAAGTTCACAGTTTACGAAAAAAAAAGTTAAGTTGGCGAATCCTTGTGTCACGTTCTGGCAATTGAGAATGCGACATGCTAATTAGTGACTGGCCCTTTAACAGTAATGCTCAGCCAACCAGTCAGCCAACTAGCCACCGCAGCCTCCACTTCAACTCACTTACCGCCACTCTCATGCGTTCTTATGTGGCATAATAATTTAATGCGTTTTTATGTTTCGTTATTGTTGTTGTTGTTGTTTTTGTCAAGCACGCAAATCGTTGCTGTAAAGTTGTTTGCATTGCACTCACACTCAAAAAATTCTACTCACTTACACACATACTTACTCGCAAGCCTACACTCTTCAATTTGCCTCGCTCAGTGCAGCTTGTACGTATATATAGCTCTCCTTGTCTTTGTTTGGGAGTTGACTTTTCCGCAATTTCGCCACTACTGAAAATGACGCATATACGACAAATAATGGGAACCAACGAATTTTTTGGCGTGCTTAAATTTGTTGTTTTCTGCCTCTTGTTGTTGTTGTTGTGGTGTTTTTTTTTTTTTTTAGTTGAACATAATTTTGTTTTTTCACAGCCTCCGCTAACGTTACAGTCTGTGCTAAAAGTCACGTAGTCCGCGGCGAGCTTTGCATTTTCATTACGCGCCTGTTTTAAAATGTGCAGCAGCGAGTGAGAGAAAGGAGAAGGATGAAGTTAAACGGGGCGCATGCTGCGAATTGGGGCCACACGACACCAGCTGTAGTGTATGCATGCACAATATGTAACGGTACCTTTTCGTACCATAATTGCCCAAAAAAGGCGCTGTCGACATTTCGCAGCATTTTATTTTTTCGCCGCCGCCGCCGCCGCCGCCGCTGCTGCGCCGCAGAGCAAATGAAATCACAGCGAGCAACGTTGCGAGCTCTGTTTTCTCTGAAACTCAATTAAGTTAACAGGACATCGACAAAAGTGACAAGCGCACCTGTGCCACACACACACACACACACACACATCGATTGCTCATTCATTCGACCATTCCATCAATGTCACAGCTCTTTAATTATAATGCCATAAGCCATAAATCGCAGCTGGTCAGCGAAATTGCTCGATTTTTCTTCTCATTTCAAATGCCTTAGTGTATGTTGTTAGTGTTGCCATCTGCATTTTGTAAATTTTGTGTTTCGCTGCACTTTTGTGTTTGGTGTCGTCGTCGTCGAAGTCGTCGCTCTGCAGTCTTATTTTGCAGTGCAATTTATGTGTGTGCAATGTCCAAAGTCCAATGGTCAGTCGGTCGGCGCACACACACACACACATGCACGCACACATAAAACGCACGCATACGCGCACGCATTCAAACAACTAAAATAAAACACACGCAAATGCAAGAAGAGAACAGACTGTGGACAAGAAACTTAAGCTATTTTCAACAGTGTCGAAAGAGACCCCTAGTAAAATGGCAAGCAGCTAGAGTGTGTAACGGGGAAGAAGAGATGCATACATACATATGTACATATGTATACACGTACAATCTGAGTAATCCCGAACTAAGGGGTTAAGGGGGACGGTGCGAACAACTTGTAACTAAGTGCGATTAGCAAAAGTCTTAAAATGCAACAGCTGAGAGAACAAAAAGGGATGAAATGAAAGTGAAATTCGATTTTGCTCACTTGCTGTCAGTTAACATGTGTCGAATACATTGTACTAGTATACATACAGACATACATACATACATATGTAAGTGCACACTTAATGCTGTGTAATTTAAAGCGAAACAATTAAATTCGCTGGGTTTGTTTGACGTAAGCACTTAAGCTTATCATGTTTTAGAGAATACAAAATAAGTGCAAATATACACATCATTTTTTTTTTTTATTCTGCCAATTATTATTATTAGTTATTTAACATTGTGCACGCCTTCGGTACGTGATGTGTGCCAGTTGTATAAATTTATCTATTGCCACATACGTAATTAATTGCAATTTATGGCCAGAACATTTGCACTCGAAAGCCTCAAGCAACAAACCAGGTTTTTTTTCTCTCTGCTGCCAATCAATTTGAATGCATTGAACCTGTTTCAACATTCTCTCCCCCGTCGCTCTCTCTCACATCTTCGCTTTCATTGCCAAACGTGCTGCAGCGGGCAGGGCCGGCTTCCCTCTATTCCATTAGCACATTCTCCGCTCATCCCACCCGCCTGTTTTGTTCGCATCGCATCATCAGCTTGCATGATCACTCAGCGAGCTCGTGCTCAGTTAGCAACAACAGCGACAAAACCAACAATTCTAACCATTTGTGGTGAACTTATGTATGCCTCTTTGTCTTCGCTGCTTTTGCCGTTTCGTTATGAAGTTATTTGATTTTATTTACATTTTATATGAAGATTTAAACAATGTTGTATTTATTGTCAACGTGTCAACGATTATGTTAAGACGTGAGAGACGCAGCTTATCTCATAAAAGATGAGCATAAAACGTATAGCATTGACCAATTAACATAACATTATTAGTCTATACTATAGACTCTATAGTATACAGTTATAAACTCTTAACGCCTGCTTTTTCACCTCTTACTGCTAACATTCTGTTAAGATCACAGTGCTTGACTAAAACACACACGTGGGAAACTCAAAATGTACATATTAAAGAAAGCGGCATAACTAAGTGCGATCATTTGAAATTAATTTCAATTGCAAGTACGGCTTAAGCACACAAAAAGAAATAAAGCGACATAGAGCCCAAGACCAACAGCAAAGTTGTGAGTGCAAAGTCCAAAGCCGGCGCACACTGACGTCACGCTCAAAGCAAAGTATGTAGCCTCGCTAAGTTTCTCAAGCATCATATGGCATTTGTTCGTTTTTACAGTTTCATTTATGACAACAACAACAGAACGGCAAAAACAAGCAAGCAAATACACAAAAAGATAACAAGCATAAAAGCAAAGCGAGCGATCGCCAAAAATCAACACAACTTCAACAAACAACATACACACAGACACACATAACAGAAACAATATGAACACTCACTAGACGAGTGCGAGTCTAAAGTCCAAACGGCGTTTCAGAGGCACAAGTCCAAAGTCCAATGTGAATGCAGTGGTCGGGTTTTCTGCTGATCGGCCCCAGCAGCATGTTGTGCGAGTCATATGTAGCACCCCCCACCACCATCCTCACGTATAATCTCATTTGCAAAGAGCAAAACTAGTTGCTTCTCTCGCTCTAGCATACCCCCCGCAGCCTCTCTACAGCAGCAACACTTGTGTTTTGTTTACCTTTCGGAACAGATGTAACGTCGTCGTCGCATTCGTCACTCTCTTGACTGTAGCTCTCTTAAAATTGGGGCTCTTGAAGCTCTTAAAACTTGTGGCCGCGCGTCTGTTGATTGCATGTTAAAAAAAAGTTAATAACGCTAGCAGCAGCGGCTGTTGCTACTGTGACTGCTGTTGCTGTTGTTGATTTTACGAACTTAACAAAATTACAGCCCCATTTTATGTCATTTATTTGTATTTAAGTATGTGCACATGTGCTTTTGTGATGTGTATTACGAAATGCAATAAATGCCAAATTGTGACTGTGAAGGTCCCGTGGGGCCATGTTTTCATTTCAATTTGTGTCACCTTCGGGGCACAGTTAAATTTTTTTCCAATTCGATAGCACGAATCCCGGTTGCAGCTGCTGCTGTTGTCCCTGTTGCTGCTGACGTCATTCGCCCACAACATCTTATTATAAATTTTATACAAATTATGCAGCTTTTGTAATCCGCACTTCAATCACATTGAACGCCATTGAAATGCCCCTCAACTCCAGTAGTCGCTGTTAAAAGTTTCTATTAAAGTCTCTCTTTACCTCTCGCTCTCCAGCACACACACGTGCAATACACGCACACATTGATCGCCGGCTTTTGTTAAGCTACAAAGAAGAAAAAAAAAAAACCAAAACCAACAACAAAATAATAAGTTCACGTTTCGCATTTGCCTTTTGGTACGTTTCGCATTTTATTTAATTTTAACGAAACGAAACGACAAAAAATATATATATATACACATTTTGTGGACTTTGGACACCTGCGCTGCCGCTGTTGCCGTCGCAGTCGACAGCACAGTTTTTTTTTTGTATGTGTGAATGAATTTAGCAACTGTGGTTTGTGTTATATTTTGTTGCCATTGTTGCTATGTTGCCAAGTAGCCACGTTTTACCCTCAAGAATGATAAATGCCTAATAATAATTTTATTTATAATACACGACAGCTAAATGGTGATTAGAATAGCAAAGATCTAAAGGTAACAATCAAATAATGAGCATTTAAGTGAAATGATCGCAACATATTCCCTCTGTGGGAAATTGCTCTCAATTTCACCTTAGCTTAAATTCCCACTTTTGTAATCACACTTTCAAATAAAAGCTTCCAATCTTGAGTTCTATTATTGCATTTCTGGAAAACAGTTTTCACAGTCAGTCATTGAGCTAACGATGCATAAATTCACTTTTAAATGCCGATGGAAACAACTCAAACAATTCCTCAATTCAATCAACTAATTAAGCTACAAATGCCGTTGACAGTTATATTTGTGGTGAATCTCAGGAAAGAGAGAGAGAGAGAGAACGATTTAAATGCGGTTGAATTGCAAAACCCCAATTAATTTCACATACATACATATGTAAATACATCCAGTTAGCAGATCGATTTACATGCAACACTTGACTTGAGATATCCAAAACCAATCTGCCACGCTTGCATCTCAATCTCGTGTCACAATTAAAATTCGCAACACAGTAAAAAAAAGTGGCAATATGTATAACTAAATGGTTTTGTTAAAATATAAAATATAATTTTCACTTATAAAAATATTTTTGTCTAACGTTTAAGTTCAAATCAAATTTATCAAAAGTCATTAGACATTACCCATTCATAATTTCCTTAATTTAAATTCCCTTTATTTGCTTTTCTCTAACTGCACTTTGCTCTCAGGCGTCATCTTACTCGTCACCTTCTTCTTCTTCTTCTTCTGCATGTTCGTCTTCTTTATTGTCATCACATTCATTGTGATGAAATCATTTGCCTTTGCTTTGGGGGGCCGGAAGTGGAAATGTATGTGTGTGTATGTGTGTGTGTGTCTCTCAGGTCACAGTCAGTCAGTCACAGGCAGTACGACCACAAAAACCAGCATCGTCTTCAGGGTCACAGTTCATTGTTGTTGTTGCAGCTCAGTGTCTTGGTTTTCCCTGAGTGTGTGTGTGTGTTGGTGGCTGAAAGGGGCGCGGGTGGCTCAACCACTGGAGCACCAATGTGTCCAAAGCGAAGCCATTCGTATATATGCATGTGCAATACATACGTATGTATCTAATGAAGCCCCTCGCTCTCTCTCTCTCGAGAGAGAGAAATCCCTTTGATTTGAAACCACAAATATTTTCGCATTTGATTTTGTTAGGCATTTTGTTTCAAGAAAATAATGAAATTTATGTGAATTTGTCTATAAAAGTGAAATCAATTGTTTTTCAATATAAAATTTGCTTAATTATTGTCAATCAATTGAACTTTATTAACTGCGAAACTTCATCACTCAAGGGGTTTCCCTGAATTAAGTTTTAATAACATTAACATTTCATAACTTTTATAAGAAAATTAAGCCTCCTTAATTGAATATCCAAACCACAAACATTTGCCTATTACAAACGTTTAATACACATATACAAATATATTATTTAATATATATTCAAATTTTATTCATTCCAACAACATTTACGATTTTCTGGCTTACTTGCTTCTTTCTGCCTCTTCTGTGATTCTTGTGCTTTTGCATCAGCAAACTTTTGCTGTTGCTTCTTGTTGATTTATAGCCAGGGCTTATTCCCGTTACACCCACACACAGGGGCGGGAGAAAGAGGGTGAAGAAGGTTATCTAAAATTCTGCGGCTGTCTAATTGGAAAGTGAAAATGTGCGAGGCGCTGACGCGTGACTCCTTTGGTGAGCAACTTGTTGCCTTGGCTACTGTGTAGCTGCTACATGCTACTTGCTACTTGCTGCTACTTGCTACCTTGGTTGGCATGCCTCTTGGCTCCAAAAGTTGCCTCATTATGCAAAGTGCTAGGACCAGGGGCTTCAACAAGGGAAGCTTGTCACTTGGCAGTAAAAGTGTGTGGTATAGAAGAGGGGGTGGGCGGGCGCATTGCGTGTGTTGACGCAACAACAAAAGATATTGTACACAAAATTTTATGTTTTTGCTCTTGCTGTTGTTGTTGACGCTTTTGGGCATTTGGAATTTGTGTGGGCGCTGTGCAAGTTTCATTTCGTTTCGATTCCGTTCTCCATTTTTTTTTTTATTATTTCGCTTCTAACCCAAGCTCATGCAACTAGTAGAAGCTGAAGGCGGTGGGGCGGTGGTGGGTAAAAGGATTGAAACACTTGACAAAAATTTATAAAGTGTTTTTTTTTTATCTAAAAATTCCAATCAATAAAAATCTAAATCGAACATTTACAAATGAAGAAAATCAAAAATATTTGTAAAATGAGATAAAGAAATCTTATTGGATTTGCCAAATATTTAGAAATCTTTCTTTTTGCTTTTATTTTTTTTAAGTGTACATGCTTGGCATAGCATCGCAAGGATTGTCAGAGCTATATCCAAACGACAGCATCGACTATGCTGATTTGCAGTTGGTTATGTTGTCGTTAGTTGTTGTTTGCTTGTTGTTGTTGTTGTTGTTGAAATTCTTGTTGTTGATGTCGATTTGGTTATTGCTCAAGTTTTACCCATTACTCCGAGTGTACAGGGAGTGGGGTATACTTACCTAAGACGTTAGGTAAGAACTTTAATGACAGAGAAATCGAAGGAAAAAGGAGAAACGAAGGGATTTTCTTTAATAAACTTATTTCAAAATAAATGCATGAAAAATATATTTTATTAGTAACAGAATTGATAAGAAATCATATTCAAAACTCTCTCTTTACCACACTTTGGTTCGTTAAGACAGCAATATTTAGAATTTCATCATTGCCTATGGAAACAAAATTTTTATTTTTAACTTAAAGTTTGTATCGTTGGTATTGTCAACGCTGGCGTGCAGCAAACATGCGAATTTGTACCATTCGCAATGATGACACACGCTCGTTGCATAAACAAATATTACACCCACACACACACACACACACACACGCACACACACACACGTACGGAGATAGAGAAAAGCTCCTGCCAGACGCAGTTGTCATTGCTTGGTTGGGCTTTGGTTTAGTTTGGTTTGGTTTTGCTGTCATAGCAACGATGTTTGGTTGGTTGGTTGGTTGGTTGGCAAAACCCGAACAGAACAGGATGGAATCAACTGACAGGACATTCTCTTAACTCAACTACATATACTTGTATACATATATAGATATATATCTACTGGTTGTTGGTACATATATAGAACTGGTCCCAAGCGCACTGAGCTCAGCTCAGCTCAGCTGTGAAGTATTTATGTACATCTGCGTGTGCTTCTGACAGCCGACTGACAGCTCAGCTTTTCGAGCTGATAAGTCTCAACAGCGATTAGATTTCTCCTCTTACCCGCCACCCCCCTCTTTTTATAGTATATTTTTCTATTTGTCACATTTAATTTGAAAATAAGTAGCTAGCCGAGTTGTGTTTCCCAGTCTCTCCCTCTCTTTCTCTCTCTTAATAGATAAAGTTAAAATTAGCTTGAGCGCTAAAAACAGATTAAGAACTTGGATTGAGTAATATAATGCTTAATGAGAATATAATAGCATTTTGTAGTCTGAACTTTGGATACTTTTAATGATTGTACTATGAATCTGGATCGTAATTTCTAGAGGCAAACCCTGATGATTAATGCACTGAATTTTGAAAACGAGTTTAATTTTAATGATGTAGAAACTTTCCATAGATTAAAGGTAAATTTGACTTAATCAGAAGGTTTTATATTTTAAATTTGACAATTGTTTGTTGCCAGCTTATCAAATAGTCAGTCAATCAATCAATCAATCAGTTTGACTATCTGTTTGTCGGTCGTTTGCCTAATCAGCTTAGAGTCTACAGACGGACTGTCTACGGTGAATTATTTAGTCACAAAATTAGACATTAAGTAAGTTAATCTATCTGTTGATCAGTCAATCAATCACACAACTTTTGTATCAGTCAGCCAATCTATCTGAAAGTTGAAAAGTCAGCTAAGGTCAAATGAGATTTTAGATTGACTATCTATTACTTAGTAAGTAATAATAATAATACAGTTAGTTAATCAATCAGTCAATCATTTATTGTATAGCAAGTCGATCAATCTTTTAGTTAGTCAATCTTACGGTCAGTCAGTCAATCTTCAAATTGTCTGTCAATCAACTAGTAAGTCAGCCATTTAGATAGTCAAGCGGGAAATCAATCACTTCATAATTCCCACATCAATCACTTATTCAATCTTTAAGTCAGTCAAGCTAGTCAACCAGTGATTGAATCATCAAAATAAATCTGTTTATCAATCAGAGAGTGAAACAGTTAGTCTATAAGTGATTAAAAAGAATTTCAATCAGTCTGTGAGTCAATCAATCAATCACAAAAACAGCTTCTATGTAAATAAGAAATTTGAACATTCAACTAATAAATCCAATCTTTACTCTTTGCTTTCTTTAAAGGTCTGCAAAGCCCTTGGCATCGTCTGTGAAATGGAATACTTTGGCCTAGAGCCATGGACACCCAATCAAAAGGAATCGCGTACCCGACAATGGTACAACTTGAGGAATCGTCTACATGGCGACAGTGGCAGCAGCAGCAGTAGCATTCAACTGATGCTCGCATTGAGAGTGAAGTTTTGGGTGCCAGTGCATAATATACTGCAGGAAAGTGTACGAAATCTATTTTATATGCAAGCGCGTCGAGATCTGTTGGAGGCTCGACTTTGTGCTCAGGATTGGACGAATGCAGCCAAGTTGGCAGCCTTGCTCTGCCAGGCGGATGGCTTGCGTTTCAATGAGCAATCGTTGCGTGCCGAATGCCCGATGAGAATGCGTCGTGAGTTGGCACAACAGCAACAGTTGGCGTTGCAGCAGCAACAACAGCAGCAGCAGCAGCATAAAACCGAACAGCAACGCAAGGAGAAGGAACATGTTTTGAGTTTTAAGAAACGTCGTCTGTCCAAACAAAAATCGGTGGAGCACATTGAATGCTGCACACTATCAGCAGCAGCAGCAGCAACAACATCAAATCTTGCCAACAGCAATAGCAACAACAACAACAACAACTTGCAACCATCTCCATCCGCATCAATCTCTGCCTCAGCATCAACATCCGCATCCACATCAAGCAGTCCAAGCAACAGCAGCAGCAGCCATTCCGGTCTAGATGAACGTCTTGCCTCAAATCCTCTGCGCATGTACGAGGATTATATAATATTGCCAAGTGCTAAGGAGACAGAGCCACCGATGGACTTTCTCCGCCAGATTGCCATCGAACACAGCAAGTTGGCCAAATTGCCAATGTCCGCCAAATCGGCGAGATATTGGCTGTTGCAGGAGATTCAGGAATTGAGTGGCTATGGCGAGGAGATCTTTAGTGGCGTCATGACCAATGAGAGTGCCACACGTTGTGAGATTGCAGTTGGTGCGCATGGCATAACCGTTAGTCGTGGGGAAGAAAAAGAAAGGTAAGGCAGGCAGCGTGGATATATTATCGAAATGTATCGATATTAATCAATTTTAACTTTTACTTCAACAGCATCCCATTTAGTGCAATTGCCTCAGCGAAATCATTGAGACGCACCTTTAAACTCGAGTATGTCGATGATCACAATGATCGCAAGGAGCTGGAGATTAAATTGCCCAAACAACCGATTGCAGCGGGTCTATATCGTTCGATAACCGAACGACATGCCTTCTATGTGTGCGACAAAGTGCGTTGTGTGGTGACGAATCAGTTTACGCGGGATCTGAAGGGGACGATTGCATCAATGTTTACGGCCACGGAGATTGGCAAGCGTTATGTTTTCGATATACAGCATACGTGCCGCGAGGTGCACGATCAGGCAAGACGCAAGTTGCACGAACGTGGCGGCGATGTGGCAGCCGCGGCGGCCATCGATGGTGCTGTTGTCAGCGGCAGCAGCTGCTGTCCATTGCCAGCTCTGGAGCTGCTCGGTGGCGACGATGGTGGCGCCTCTGGTGGTGTTGGCGGTTCCATGGCCGGCAAGATAGATTTGGCCATACGCGAGAAGGAGGAGCGTGAGGCGGCGATTGAACGTTGCGTAGATACGCGCATTCTCGAAGCAATGCAATGTAAAATCTGTATGGATCGTGCGATCAACACAGTGTTCAATCCATGCTGTCACGTCATTGCCTGTGCCCAGTGTGCTGCAAGGTGAGTTAACAAGACAAAGACATCTTGTCTTTAACCTATGGTTTAACTTTATTGACAATGTTTATTTCTTGGTTTTTTTTGTAGATGCAACAATTGCCCGAATTGCCGTGTTAAGATAACGAGCGTAGTCAAAATCTATCTGCCACCGGAACTGCGCACCAGCAGCCAAACCGTTGTCAATGCCAACAGCAACAGCAGCTGCAGCCAAAGCAACAATATCGATGGCCTCCAGCAGCCAGACGTCGAACATGAGGAATCCGAATCGGAACAACAGCTCGATGGTTCAGCATCAACATCTGCAGCAGTTAATGGATCAATTGGTGCATCTCCTTCTTCGGGTGTTGGTGGTGCACCAAAAGTGACAACGGCCGCCTAGAATTGGCTGTGCTCGCTGCTGTTCCGTCTGATGGAATGGGTTTGCGTGCCGATCGTTTGATCCATATCGCAATCACAAGCGTTAACAAGAGATCTCGTGTTGCAGTTGCATCCATTTTGAATATATATATATATATGACCATAATAACAAAAATCCAAAACAAACACTTTGAAGGGAACAAACCAAAAACAAGTTGATGATGTTTAAACAAACAAAAACAAAATCCAAGAAAAATATGAAGAAGAAAAGAAAAAAAACACAAACTTAGCCTGTATAACTCGTATCTTTACTCAAGTATTTTATGGATATATATGTATATGTATATTTCGATATGTCTACGACTATAAAGTGCTATTTAAACTTATCTAAGACTTTACCACTTAGCCTCTTTAAGAGCAACTACTAACTATAACTAAACTTAACTACATTAATAAGCTAATAAATCTATATACATACATATATATATAAATTAATAATAAAATTGTATACCTAAATAGTACGAATAATATATAAACGCTCGGAAGTTAACAAACCAACAGAGATCAAAATCAAAAATAAAAAAAAACATCGTCTATTTAAAAAAATATATATACATTTTATTATTTAACTTTAAATAATTTTATAATATTGAAACTCAAGATGTATTTATTATATATATATATATATTTAAATAACGCCTAATGCCTAAACAAAAACAATTAGTATTTATATTATAACAACAAACAAACAAACAAACAACAAAAAACTACTTTGCCTAAGCGCAGTCCAATTTCTCATGTAGCATTCATAGACATAGATATTTATTTACTTGGATGTGTTATTCAACAAATGCATATTAGAAACGAAACAAACAACATAAACAAATATATATGTATGTTTACAAAATGTAGTATTTATACTCATATACATACAAACATTTATATATATGTGTAGTAAGTTAATAGGACAAGCGTACAATAATAATCGCAAACTTAAGGAGCAAAAAGTAGGACTATAAGTACCTGCAAAAAAACAAAATACAAAAAATGCAAAAACTGCAAAATGCGTAGTCAATAATAAATGTTAACAATGTTATATATATATATAATCAAACGAATTTATTTAATTTTTATTCACTTTTCTACTCACATTTATTTTTTATCATTTTCATTTGTAGATGCAACAAACACATTTATGATTTGTTTATTTCTTTTTAGAAACTTCAAACAACTTTTAAATTTTTGTCTCAAAATCGCCACAAATTATGTTTTAAAAATTCAAATATTTGAAAATTTTGCTTTGCTTAGTTTTCTTTTATTTAAATCTTTTCCTAAACATCAAATATCGTATAAGAAATTAAATAAACTATATATGTGATCTTGAACTTCATGCATTTATCCCTCATGCAATCATCTCGAAAACATTAATGCCAAATTCCCATCATTGTGATTTTTGATATCGATTAGCTTAATTCAGAAAACTACGTATATGTTTCCCACAATCGGAGCAATGCTATTGAAGCGTTTCACAGGCAAAGGAGCTTTAACTAAATAGGAATGGTAAAATGTGTTCGAAAAACAAAGCCCAATAACTTACGAGAGAACATATCGTCTACGATATAAAAGAACTTAGAAGCTTTCACCATCCGCGACATTGGCGGATATTGTATAGCCATTTCTTTCTTGTTCACTGTATAAACTTTTCGTTGGGGCTTTGGAAGCCAGGCAAATCGAATCATTGAAGAATTTTTGTCTGGTTTGCTGCCTAACTGCGTTGCATTCATTACTGAGGTACGTTTTTGAATATCAATAATGCGTTCATTTGATGATTCGTCCGGTTTATAATCGGAATCAAAGCACAAAATCAATGCTGGTGAAATAGGGTTTATGTTACCTAATTCTTGTATATAAATAACTTTTTACAACTTACACAAAACTACACAAGCAAACCTCAACAGAGCTGGATCCATTTTAATCAAATTCTTATAAATTGTTTGATTGTTGTTTACCAGTTGTCAACTTTAGTTGAAATGAACAATTTTTCAAAAGCAACCACGTAACTTATCGATTATCTATCGTTTTGCCGCCTCATTGTCATGCTTTGCAAGGCGATAGTAGTGTGTACACACTGGTTTTTTTCGATAGCATCGACAAATAATAACTTATCGTGCAAAAGTTATTTTCAAATTTTATATTTTTAAAAAGTTATGAAAAGATAATACATTACTACATTTCATGCACTACATGCATTACTTTTTGTCTTACACATAGTGGATAATAGTTACATAAGCAGTCATGTTATATGTTAAAAATAGTACTAATAAGTATACTTATACTTATTGACAGTACCAACAAAAAATGCTGATTTAAACCAATTTTATCATGAAATCACAGATATAATTTAAAAATTCGATTGTTCTTTGGCTTTTAGACTTAATTCGTCCATTTATTGACAAACGTATTTTTCAAAGCCATTGAGTATTTGATTGCAATGCCAGTGTTCAGAAATTTAAGTTTCCCGCCGAACATAGAGATGCACAATGCAGGTTTTTCGTTTTTTAAACGATGTATTGCACCCGTAATTGTAGCGATATTAAGCAGAATCGATATGATCGATTAAACACCTTTCATTCAAATACCTTTAGTGGATAGAGATGGCCAATTTTTGGAAGAAACATTGTTTGGGATACTCCTGCAATGATACATTTTTGTGTACAGCTCATCGATAGCTGTTTGCCTTTAACATAAGTGTTCTATTTCTAATGGTTTAAAATTATATATACTTTATGAAAAGTTTATGTAGCACAAAGAATAAAATAAAAGTGTGAAGCTCTTTGCAAATCACAGTATAGTTATTGCGATAGTCGTGCACAAAATCGATTATGTTGAAGAAACATCGACACTTTATTAATGGCAGTGTCATCGATGAGCTTGCCATCGCTTGTTCGGCGTGCAAGTCTAAATGTAAATATCGCCTTGTCTGTGCCGAATCAGTGTTATATTTCTGTGACTACATTAAATAAATAATTCTAAAAATATTCCTAACATCGATGTTGGCGTAAACTGCAACAAATATCGCGTTTTTCTCTGGCGGAAACAGCCGAGCAGCAGCAGTAGCAGCAGTGGTAGCAAAACGCAACAGCAACAAGCGACAGTGGTCAGTGGTCATTGCGAACGTGAATGCAAGGCAATAATGCAAACAATTGAATAAGCGTTGCTGTCTGCTTACTGCCTGCCTGCTCGCTCCCACTACTAATCGACTGTAGCGCAAGTTGGCGCCGTGAACTAAATACAATTTTAATGTTGGTGAAATTTGCACGCGGCTGCAGTTCTCGATTATTATTATTACAAGCAGCTGGTGTTATTCCCAAAGAACGTTGACGTGGGGCCTGCGGGCGGCTCTCATGCCATCGCCTTCGCCTTCTGCTCTCTCTCTTGATCGTGATCGGATCGAGTGTGTGAACTCACCGTTTATATTTACGTGTGTGCGATTGAGTGATTGTGCGTGCGTGTGTGCTTTCAGAGACCACCGCAGTGACCATGAAGCGACGCGTTGCTCTCATTTCTGTGGATGTTTACAATAAATACCTAAAAATGTTTAATTTGTACAATTGCAAAGTGAAATAAACGAGCAACAACAACAAAAACCACAACAATTTCTACAACTGCAATCGCAGAAACAGCAATAACAACAACAACACAATTCAATCCGTTAATTAGCTCTGACAACAAAAACAGCTGAAAAATAAATACTTCAACCAAGCAGTCAGTCGATATTCCAATTGTGCTCTTAAGCTTTTAAAGCTAAATTTAAACGTGAACAGAAGAAATTAGCAAATCAAGCATATAATAAGAAAGTAAAAAAAGGTGCCTTTTTCGCTATCTGTCTCTCTCTGTCTCTTGTGTGTTTTTAGTGTGAATTTAAGCCGCGCTTTGACAGCATTGCTGTTGTTGTTTTGGTGTGTTTTGCTACTGCCTTCACCTAACAGCTTGCCCCGCCGCTTAAGGAGGTCTCCACTTTTAATCGCTTCGCGCGCATCTTTGTTTCCAAATGCGTTTCGTGTCGAGGCTGTTTGATTTTCTCATTCTCTCGTGCGCTCTCGTTTCACGCGTGACTTGGATATAATACGAAAACACCTACACTTATATACACACTAAAAATATTTGCATATATACACATGCATGTACATATGTGTTTGCAGCAGCATTTAATTTAATCTGGATCTGGATTATATACCCGCACAGAGGTCAGAATTTGAGTTAGTGATGACATTTTATCCATTTTGTTTTCAATTGATATTCGACAATTTTGATTTGATCACTAATAAGATTTTGTATAATTAATCTTTTAATTTTTTCGCAAACCTTATAATCAATCTTTTTGGTTTGAAGCGGTTCCTGGTAGAGACCCCAACAGGCCACAAATTGTAAATTCAATTAATATCAATCAATTTGACATGACATTCATTTCAATTCCTCAGTTCTTCGGGTCTCTTTTTGTACTATTCTTTATATCATTTTTTCTCTACAACTCAAGGGAATTATATTAAAGCTATCCAGTTTACCCAACATCCCATTAAATTTTTGCAAATTTTATATTAAAGTGATGAAATAAATTGAATGCGATGCAGTTAAAACGTATATTTAATGAGATTCGTGGTCAGGAAGCTTAACAAGAGCAAACAACATGAAAAAAAGGAAGCAACGTAAATACTACATAAAAAAGAAGAAGCAAAATTATGATTTACACAATAATTAAATGTCAATTCATCTGAGCCTCTCTCTCTCTCTCTCTCTCTCTCGCTCTCTCTTGGCGCTTGTTTGCTTTTGTGTTCCAGTCCGTTTTTCCGTTGCTTTACTTTCCGCTTTTGCGGTCGCTTCGACTGAACTTTAAAAGCGACAACGGTTATTAATTCACTCCACTCTGGTCCGTGGTGAAGCATTGGGAGCCCGGCGCTCGCCAGCTTTGTTTTTTCATAAGCTGTCCAAATGTCTAAAGGAAGGGTTCGATAGGACGCGTGGAGACGCAAGGGTCCAGTTGCGACAGTCGTTAATGGGAAAAAAATGTGATGCGCCCTTCTCGTTTTGTTTTAAATACTCTTACCGAAAGCATACTTTAAATCTACTACAGATTTTGTATAATGGAGGAAAACTCAACAATTGCTTAACTTTTCTTACTAATTTTAGTGCACAATATTTTCTTATAGGTTTATTTCCAAATTTTTAAATCAAACTTATTACAGTTTTTTTAGTTTCGGTGGGACGAAAAAAAAAAATCCTGATAAAGAATATTTAATAAGTTCAATAAAAGGATTTTTGCTTAGAAATGTTTATTAAAAATATTTTTTACACTCAACACAAAAGTGTTACAGAGCATTTCCAAGTCGACCTATGATGCTAACAGTTTTATGTATGCTTTAAGTATTAAGTGTTGTAGGGCCCAAAAAGGGTTTTCGGGGAAAAGTGCGGGGATATATATGTTTTTTTTTTGTTGTTTTCCTTCTTTTTTTTTGGCGGCTGGGATGCGTGCCCAAAAAAAAAAACCGACATCGAACGTCCTGCCATAAAATTGCATGCACGAATATTTTAGTATTTTTATTTTGCAGACGCCTCCTGCCACTTCTCCTTCCTTCGTCCATTCTCCCCTCTCCACTCCTCTGTTGCTTTTGTTTTTGTTGTAGCTGCTGCTGCTGTTATTGCTGTTATATTGTTGCCAGCCTTTATTTTTTGTATTATGTTTTTTTTTGTTGTTTGTATTTTGACCAAGTTTATTGCGTGGAATGCTATTTAATAAATTCCATTTTATACCACCCCTCCCCTTAGCAATCTCCGCCTGCAACCATCGTTCGTTTTGCAGTTTTGTTTGTTGTTGTTGACCATGTTTTTGTTGTTGTTGTTGTTGCTGCTGCTGCTGTTGTGTTTGCCCAGGATTTATATGCAGTTTGTGTTTTTTGCTCGTGTTGGCTCAATGCAAATTTTGAAATTCAATTCAGCTATTCAAACGACGAACGCAATAACAAATTGCAAAATGAAACAAGTATAAAGCAGAGGGTTTTTTATTTTATATTTTTAGAGTGTGCTCGAATGTTAGTTAGCCCATCGAGCGCTTAGAATATTTCCCATCCTTGCTTATAAAATGCTTAAATTTTGTTGCATAAAATTTAATTCAACACGGATAAAAATCCATCCTGCCGTTGCATTTTCTTTGCAGCCTTTTCTTTGGATTTAATGTATAAAATTCTTGTCTAAAATATTTAGTTTTTAATTAGTTTCGTTAAAAAATACATACATATAATACATTTTTAATCTTTGTACACTTTTTTAAGCGAAAATCTAATGGAAATTAATTTATTAAACAAAATGAGTTATACTTCAATTTTGAACTTATTTCCAGAATATTTATTTTTTCGTTGGAAAATATTTTTACCTCTTATCTGTTTGAGCTTTTTCCTTTAAGGGCAAATCTACGAAACTGTAATTTTGCTTAAAATATTATTTAACTTTCTTAAATATTTTTTTTATTAATAACTTTTTGTTTCTAGTTAATTTTAGTCAAAAAATTTTCTATTTAAATAACTTCAAGTACCGCAGATAACTTAAGCTGTGCTTTTATCTTTTTTCCTTTCTTTATTATTAAATTTGTTCTTGGAAATTAAGTTTTATTTTGGCATTGCGCTTAGTTTTCCATTTCAGCAAGTCACAAGAACTGGCACAAAAAGAAAAAAAAGAAAAAATGGAAAAAAAAAAACTCATAACAGAACAATGAAGACGGCAAAGTTTAAGCACCTTAGTTCACTTTACAAGAAGCAAAAAATGGGAAAAAGTAAACTAAAGTTAAAAATAAAATTGCCAAAAGCGTTAAAAGTTTTCAACAGCGTAACTTTTCTTTGCTCTCTCGTCCTACAACTTTCAGATACTTTTTTATACATACATATATTATTAGTTGTTGTTGTTGTTGGGAACTTCCACTTCGTGCTCCTTTTTGCCAACTAGTCTCGCAAGAATAACAAAAAAACAAAAACAATGTCAAGAACAAAATGAACAACAACAACAACGATAAAAAATAGAAAGAACGAAAAAAAAAAACAGAGCAAATTGTGTTATGCGCGTATCTTAAAGTATTTCTTTTGGATGCAAACGCTTTAAGGGTTGCCGTGTTTTCTATTGCACATTTTTGTAATTTGTATGTGTGTGTGTGTGTGCCACGCCCATCACGCGTTGCACGTGGCAAATGTGTATGCAACAAGGACACAAGGGCCATAAAAATGTTTTTAGCAAGTGAAGCAAAAGTTTGAAAAACAACTGCAGCAGCAGCAACAACAGAAAACAGCAGGACACTTTGCAACAAACAACAACAACAACAAAAAGGATTGTTGAAGTGCACGTTCCTTGACAAAAGCAACAGCAATATCAACAAAAACAACAACTCTTAAAAGCTTGCACAAGCAAAAAATAACAAAAAATAAGCTTATACTATACGTATATTGATGGAACAACAAATTTTCATGTTCAATTCTTTGATACTCTGTAAGAAAAACGTTGTTTAGTATTGTTTTTTATACTGCACAAATTCTAGATAATTCTAGACAGTTTAGTTAGGTTTCAAATTTATTTTTTATGATTTTTTCTAATCTTATTATTTGAATGGTGAGAACGAAATTTTTGACCCGAAAGAATGGATTTTAAATAATACATTTGTAGTATTATTTTATACTTTTAATTTTTAATGTGTTTCCAATCATTTTTTAGCTGTGCTGGTAATTCTTTAACATAATTTTGTAGTTTTGGATTTATGAATTTCAAAAAAGTTTTCACCAGGCAAATTCCGTTTTGAATTTTGTTATTTGCTTAATAAAACACATGCTTATATTCAATTTATGCACGGTATTTAAGTAGTCCATCAATTATTCTTAAAGCTTTAAAAATTTTCTAACCTAGGTCTTTTCCAATACCAAATACAACCCGCGCGACCTCAAAATGGAAAGAAAAAAACTTTGGCAGTGAAGAGAATTTGAAAAATTCGATAAAAAAGAAGAATACAAATATAATTGAAACATGGCCAGCTTGATGCACATCGATGATGGTGTAGGCGGAAGGGGGCCGGGCAGTGTTGAGGGAAAGGGGAAGTAGGGTTGGGGCAGAGTAACTTACAGGAAATTTGTTGCTGTTGTTTATTGTTGTTTGTTTTGTTTTGTTTTGCTTTGTAAACTTTATGGCGCTGAGGGCTAAAGTTTTACATTTACAACTTAACAATTGTTGGAAATAAATTTTGCTGTTGTAATACTACATTAAAAAATAAATAACGCAACGTAATTAGCTGTTACAATGTTGATTTTTTTTTTTTTTGCTGCTCGCACGTCTGTTTGATTTTGATTTTAACAAAAGAAACAAAAATGTAATTTCTTCCTTATTTTTAGAAAGTTTATTGATTACTAATCATAATCGTAATTTTAAAGCTTTGGTTTCTTCAATTTAATTCAATTATGAACAACCTTGAGCTTTGGGATGATCGTTTAACTATTAAAATCTGAATTTTCTTGAAGTTTCTTAAATAAAATAACTATAAATAAAAATAAATTCCTTTTCAATAATCCAAAATTAATAACCTTGAACTTTAAACATAAGCACTTAACCTTTAAATGTTTAAAGTTTGCTCAAAGCGCAATAATTACGTATTCTAATCAAGCTTTTTGATAAGACCTAAAACAACTTTTGTGTAACAGTACGTTTAGCGTAAGTAAGCTAAAAAAAGCTTTAAGGCAAAGTACAACAAAAATTTGTTTCCACATTAATTGAACGATCGCCGGCATTGATAACCTATTTCATCAGAATGTTCGATAACCCAAAGCTAAAGCTGATGATCTGCGATCGTGATCTTTGCCTTTGCGATGCGGGAAGCTTTATTTTTTTGCTGTTGTATATGTATGTGATTCGAAGATCTGTTGTCGGACATTGCTTTCGCTCTGTTTTTGTTACTTTTTTTTTTATGCGCATTTATTTCATTAATATTTAAAGCACATTCATCCGAAGGTATTTCCATTACTTTATATTTAAATGTGACGTAGTATAACAACAACTTTGATAACAAACAAGAAGTAAAAGAGATTGTAGCACAATCCCAAAAGATTAAAATAAAATAAAGCCATAAAAAATATAAACATTTGATGAACAAGTCACGAAAATCTTGTTGGAAGACTTTGCGCTGCTTCAAAGCCAGATTAATCTGGTTTGCTTCGTTTATGGCTGTTCATGGCACAAAAATACTTTGAAGCTTTTGTGTACATTTCGTTTTATGGTCCAATCTAACCAGATTTGTTTGGTGCTAATTTGTATGATCAGTTCTATAATATAGAAAGAGAAAATGATATTCAATAAATGCATGCTAAGCGATCGTATGGTGTTCTCATTAAGTAAATACCTCAGACGCTAAAGTAAGATACATTTTTTGTATACTTGTCAGCTCAAAAAATTGAATTTCTCAAGAATTGTACCAAGGAAAAATATACTAAGATCATTTCGATGAAAAAGGTCTTTAAACTCAAATGCAGCTTTAATCTTAACAACAAAAGTATTTAAAATGTTTTTCTTTTAGATAATCGGCTCAATTTATGACTGCCCAAAGTATTGAACCGTTTCAAAGTATTTTTGAGAATATTTTGTTATATTTTTTTTAAACTTTTGAGATTATTACTGGCTAATATGTGTTTTGGGGAAGTTATGGTCTTTGAAAGTCTTTGTTTTTAGTTGAGTAAAAATCGTTCCTTAAAAGTTTTTGAATATTGTAGTAAACTAAACTCTAATAAATATGAAACTTTTCTAATGATTCTATTTTTGTTTACTTTTTAGTAAAATATTATGGAAAAAGCGAAAGCGTACATCAAAAATGAACTTCGCGGCGGCAGCGTTCCTTTGCAATCATCCGAGCCAGCAACAACAACAACAACTGCCTCAGAACTGATGCCATCACCACACGGCGGCGGCTATCCAATAGCAATGCAACAATACTATCCCGTCAAGTCAACGGGACGCGCATCTGCCCCACCCGAGCACCACCATCAACACCAACAACACCATCAACAACACAGTTTATCACAACCCCCTCCTGCAACACAGCCATCCGTTTGCTACGTTTGCGGCGGCCAAGGCAGCTATGATGCTTTGCGTATACGTGCCAATCCGGAGCGACCCCAAGAGGCACACTTCCCGTTTCTGGAGCGGCACGAGCCACCACAGGGTCTGCCAATGGTGGCGCCCAGTCAAGTCTATGTAATGGCCTGCATGCTCTGCTATCGCTCGCTGCTGGAGCAATGGGAATCATATGAGCGGCAAAAGAAACCTTTGCTTCAACGCATTTATCATATGAAACGGGTGGATGGCAAGGGTTATATTGGTGCTGATATAGCCACACAGTCGGAGTATGCCGCACAAATGTTGGGCCTGAGTGCGGAGCATCTAAGTCAGAATGGCATTGGCGATGGAGCGCTCGATCCGTATGCGCTGAGTCGTCATTATGCCTCGCCAGCAGCGCCACCAACGCCACAACAGCACCACAGTACCTCAACGAATGCCTCGCCGGATTATTATCCAAGAAATGCCACACCCACAAGCCACAAATACCTGAGTCGACCACAATCGAGAGATATGCAACTACCCTCACCGCTCTCGCGTCCCCCAAGCGAACCGCCAGCTCGCGGCTCCAGTTCCAGTTTTGCTCAACATAAATTCAAACTGGCTAGCTATCCGGCAGCGGCGGGTGGTGCAGCTTATTCAGCACCACCCTCACAATATCAGCCCGCTCAATATCAGCAGTTGCAACAACAGACGGCGGCATATCATATGTTGCAACAAGTCGATGCACAATCCCAACACTACAAAGGCAATCCATATATGATTAGCTCAACACTGCCACCCAGCCTGGAGGATGATAATGCCACAGTGCTGGATCTACGCAATATATCGACACCAGCAAATCTTACGTCAGCGGCAGCTACACCCAATTCAGTTGCCACACAATCGGGAAGCGGTTCCAATGCCTCTAACAATTCGACATCTGCCACGCCCGCCACGGAGGTGGGCATCTTGGATCTGTCCATGCCGGACAAGAACTCCATCACCGAAGTATGCTATGTCTGTGGTGATGAGCAGCGTCGTGGCAGTCTCGTTGAACTGAGCACCGTTGAGCCCAAGGAGAGAGTTGGTCAGACAACGCCATACTTTCCTCTCTTCAATGAGCAACATCCGCGTCCCGCTCGCTCCAGGCCCAAGGATCCAAGGGGCATGATTCAGGCATGTGTGCCATGTCATAAGGATCTAATGCAGCAGTGGAATGCTCATCAGGTAAGTGTCGATATTTTTTTCTCTAAATCGATATTTATCGATACATATCGAAATTTGATTTTTATGCTTATTCCAAACAAACTAAACAGCTGTAATGTTAAAATTATGATTTTCGTCGTTATCGCCAATCGATTTTTATCGATAGTGCTCAAAACATGAATCCAGATTTATAGAGTCCAAATCTTATTTGTTCTTACCTCGAATAAACCTTAAAATAAATCGTTTCGTATTTAATTCAATATGCTAAACCAATTTCGAGACGCAATCACGTCAACAAAGCAAATTAAAAAAACATTTTCAAAAGCAAATTTACGCGAATTTAAAAAAGAAAGGGAACACAAAACAGCAAAGTCTGATCTGAGAATTTAGATGAGTGTAAATTGATTTTGGCATTGGGCCTTCACAAAAATTGTGGGTTGATGTGCCGATGATTCAACGGACAATTAATCAGCAACGAAATTTGCAGTGATTATATCCAAATCGTATTGGTGGGAATTTTGACCGCAGTATCGCTCGTGTTTCTGATTAAATTTTTAAATTGTTTGACGCACTTTTGCTTTAATTTGCGCGACATTAATTGTTAAAATTTAGGAAAACAAGTCGAGACAGCTGCAAATTTGGTATTCGATTTAAGTGGATTTATTTTTAGCAGTTATTTATTTATGAATCTCTTGGGTAGGCGAAGGGAAATTATCATTAAATTTGCATATGCATCTAAATAATTAATTGGAAAACGTGTGTAAATAATCAAAATAGCTTAATTGCATTTTCTCATTACGATTTTTAATGACATTTTTAAAACAGTAACTAGACTATACTTTTCTGAACTCCTTTAGCAAGCGGAATACGAATCGGGAGTCAGAGTATTCCTTGCATGTCAGGTTTTCGAGATATTTAAACCCAAAAAGTGTGGTTATGTCGCATCAAGGAAAAAGTTTTAAATAAACTTAATTTCTTTTTGCTTTCTTCAATGCCGTTTTAAAATGTAGAAAACCTGTGTTGGCCTTAAATAAGTCGTTTTTATCAATTTATTCAATTAAAGTAACGAAAATTAACTTGTAGTAAATGTTTTCTATCAACTAGCTTAAGGCTTGAACAAATACATTCCCAGCATTTTAAGGCTTAATCTAAATCATTTAAAAATATATACATTAAATGTTTTTATTTATATCGCCGCAGTTGTCATAAAATAGTGTATTAAAAATGTCATAATTCTTTTTCCACTCCGAGAAAAAGCAACAAAATAAATCCATTCATTGTTATAACTAGAGCTGAGCTCTATTCACCCTTCAAAACTGAAATCATTTGATATTTATATTCAAAGCGCACTCAAAAATGTTGCAAAAATGCCATAAAAATGCAAAATTCACACACAAACAAACACACATATATACATATACATACAAGCTGGTCTGGTTTTGGTTTTTTGAGAAATACGAATTTTGTAACAACAACAACAAGAATGTGCAAAATGCCGGATAAATAATTAAATGCCATTAATTGGAATTGTGTAAATTTCAGAGAAGCGTCGAATCCACACACACAAACATACACACACACACACACACACACACACACTTACGCACATGATATAATAAATAAATAAATGCAATAAAATTGCAAATTGCTGCAATGCGGCGGCGACTGAGTTGTTGTCACGGGGAAGGGCGGGGAGAGCCTATTCACAGTGAAAAATTCAAAATAAATAAATAATCAAGCATTGAAAATCATCGGCGGAGGTTGAGGGCAGTAGGAAGGGGGCGAGGCATGGCAACGAGACAAATTAATTAAATTTAACCCAGTAAAACAGAGCGAAAATTTCAAAAGCGCGATATTTTTGTTTGTTGTTTTTTTTATTCATTTTCTGGCGCCAAGCCAAAAAAACACACAAACCACAAACCAAACCAAAAACCTCATCATCCCCTTGCCCCTACAAACCACCCTCAAAAAGGGGTGAGGGGGGTCAATCAATCGAATGACGTATACACAATTTCCATTCAACGGAACGGAAAGTGCGAAAAAGCATTTAATTATTTATGCTCATCTTTAAAAATGGTTGCAAGAAGCAAAAAATAGAATAAAAGTAAAATCCAAATAAACCAAATGACAGCAAATCGAATTTTATTTTAAGCGAATTTAAATCGATCTGGTTGAGCGCCAAGTTTTATTTATTTTTTTCTCTCTCGCCTAATTCAATGTTGATGCGAATGAATAAAATATTAAGCTCAAATTGACTGATGTGATATGTAAGATAGACTAAATAGATACACTGCTTTGTGTTTCTCGTAAGGAAGTTACAATGAATCAAATATTTTATAATATTATTTAGTGTTTATTCTGTATTTTCTGTTGCATTCGCTAGATAGAACTAAGCCCGAATTCATACAAAATATCTCTTTTTTCTCAACTTAAGCAAAGAAAAAATCACATGCTTTGTTTATTATGAAGTGTATTTCGTTTCAATACAAACTAAACTATGTGTAAACAATCAGTTCATGCCATAAAATAATCATTTACAAATTGGGCTAGTTGGTTAAACAGATGTTTAAAATTCGCTCGTTTCTTTTGTTGTTGAAAATTTCGTTAAATCTGAAAATCATTGATGCTTGAATGGTTTTTTTATGTTTGCTTTTGCTTTTGCTTTTGAACGATTGTTTTTGCTCGTCGCGGCGCTTGTTTATAATTAATTAGGTTTCGCAATTTGGTTAGATATCATTTGGCATTTAGTATTTTGCAAGTATTTTCTTTTGTGAATGGTTGAACTAAAAACGAAATTATGAGAATGACAACAATGAATGAATGACCTGTGCTCAGGAATTTAATTGGCACATTGCCAACAGGGCTGAATGCCAAACAATATAAAAGCAGAACAAACTGGTTAAGCTAATTAAATAGTAATGCCATTAATTATGAGATATTCTCAAAATAAATTAAAACACGTTCATAACAAAAAATTGTTTTAAATATATAATCTTTATGTTGATTTAGTTTTTTTTTTTGTATGATTTTGTCACTTCTAGAAAGCTTAAAGTGACAAGCTTGAACCGGTTCAGTTGCCGTATTTTGTTTAAAAACTAGAGTTGATTCCTCCACAAACGATTTGCTTAAGTGAAAAGCGAATAGAAATTAAACCACAAACCCATATATAGGCTATGAATATTTTTTCACGCGTTATAAAATACATAGGCAAGGGTATTTTATTCTCAATATCTAAGAATTTTATTGATTGAAATTGAAAGCTAAAGCTTTTTACATACTTGCTTATACTGTTAGTCAAATAAGTTTGGTTTTCTTTTTGTGAAAATGAAATTACAAGTGATGCCAAACTTTTTTCCTGCTTTATACTGTCCTTCATAAGTTGGTATTATTGTTGCATGAAATACTAACTAGTATTAATATAATACCAGATACTTTTTGTTAAAAAATAAAGTTAAAGCAGCATCTAAAGTACTTGGAAATATTTGTTTATTCATAAATACATATATAAATAATATGGCAAAGTTTAATAAACTACAGAAATATATTTAATATAGTTTTTAAAGTAATCCTTAAATTCATATTTCTATTGAGATATATTATTAACCTCAACTAAAGACAAAAATAATGTTGTTTTAAGAGACTTTTTTATATTAAAACACATCTTAAGCAAGCTATAAAACTGGGAAACAAACCGATTCGTATTGCATTCCCTTGTATAAAATAAAATAATCATTCATTTATCCATTAGATTTGGTTAAGCATTCTAGAGATTCCTAACTGCCGCTCAATACAAACTTTCCCTTGTATAGAAACTATCCCAAACAATAAACTCTTTGCTCTCTGGCAACGGTTTAAACTCCACCTCCTTACTAATATTGAGACAGAGTTCGGAACCACCTGGACGTAAGGGTTCCCAGTGCGTAGGTTCAATTTGTTGACAATTGGGATTTCCTGTTGTCGCGAATGAAGTCCACATTCCAATCATACGCTCAATATTTGTATACTCGGGTGAAGCTTTATCCAGTCGACTCGAGAGAAATGAGTGAAACATATAGGAGAGATCATCTGCATGGCAGACACCTCTAACCTTATATACGCAGTTCAAGATGCGGTAGTGATTAAAGTGGGCAGAATCCATATCAAAGCGATAAAGGTAGGTGGGCGTGGCGGGAGCATAAGTCAAACGAGCCAACAAGGACCGATGAATACCATGCCAGATATGCTTGACACTTAAGAGACGCAGACACTCAAATAGTTCCATTTCACTTCTATCCGCTTCATCAAAGTAGGACAACTTAAGACGACGCAGTTGCTCCGTCAACTCCGTGGAATCGATGGCATCTCTCACTGAGCAAGGAATCAGAGCCTTAAAATCACACATCATATGCTCCGAATCCTGCAGCATGGTACGGTAGCTAAAAAGTCCTTCAAACGAGTTTCCTCCTATGATCAAGGGTAGCTCGTTGCCCCAAGCACTTGCCAATTGGTCAAGAAGTGGTCGAGGAACCACACAATCCTCACCCACATATGGCTCTATGACAGGTCCAAAAGCAATGATATAATAGTTTCTTTTTTCGTCCTGGCTGACAATTTCATTGCAGTACTGTGCCAGCTGATTAGCGGGTGCATTCCTTAAGTATTGCAATAGATCCCACTCATTATTCTCATCTCCCTTGAACCCCAACCGTTTGGCTAAACGTTGAGCCCAATAGCGATCCGGTTGGGTTGCCCATTCGCAGAGGGCGGCACCCGATTGTAAAATGGCCCGATGGAAGAGACCTCTCGTTTGTTCCGTGATCATCATTATGTGTGCAGAGACACCTCCGGCACTCTCACCCATCACAGTTATATTATTCACATCGCCATTGAAGCTAGCAATATTATCTTTAACCCAACGCAGAGCGAGCAACTGATCCTTCAGACCAGCATTGCCAGGTACCTGCAACTCACGCACCTTAAGGCTCAGGAAACCGAGTGCACCGACTCGGTAGTTAAAGGTCACAAGCACTACATCTTGTTTCATAAAGTAATCTGGTCCATAAATATCACGCACAGCACCACCAAATTGAAAGAACTCTCCATGGATCCAAACCATAACCGGTAGCTTATGGGGTGTCTTCAAACGCTTGACATACACATTCAAGTACAAACAATCCTCGGAACCAATTATCGTATTCATTATCCAGCTCTTGTGCAACGGTTTTGGTCGGGCGAATGTACAGTCTCTAACACCCTTCCAGTACTTGGCGGGTCGCGGTGCTTGAAAGCGTAGCTCACCCAAGGGAGGTTGCCCATAGGGTATGCCCTCAAAAGAGTAATATGACTCTTCATCATAGTATGTTTTTCTCTCCATGCCCTTAACCGTGCCACATTTTGTTTCCAGTTCCTTAGTACGTCCTGTGCTTAGACGGTACTGCACTGCCTTGTGTACGAGGGATCT
Source organism: Scaptomyza flava (assembly GCA_030179655.1). Classification (NCBI taxonomy): domain Eukaryota; kingdom Metazoa; phylum Arthropoda; class Insecta; order Diptera; family Drosophilidae; genus Scaptomyza; species Scaptomyza flava. Next base: position 80,445,858 of record JARNME010000404.1, on the reverse strand, counting down.
GAAATGGTTTTTGTTGTAGTTACATTTTTGATAACAAGTGAAGTATTACTTATGAATACAAGTTATTTGTACTCCATTAAAAACTCCTATTTTTGAAATTTTTCCCACGTCACGGTGCTATTTCCACTTAACCCCATGATTTTCCCTTGCCATTGGAAGATTTGTTTGCGGTGTTTGTGATTAATTAAAATATTTATAGCTACCCTTATTATTCATTGTTCAAATTGAAATGTGTTGATTTTTTCGCTCTGTGTATGTCGTTTTTTTTTCGGAACCTGTTGATTCCATTGGTTTATGGGATGTGTACTTGATTGAACCTTTTTTCAACAAGTTGTTAAAATGGGATTATTATATATCTTATCTAAGGCTCTTATACACAACAATTAATAATCAAGCTGCTTCTATATGCATATGTAAACTGATAACCAATTACTATTGAATCATAAAGTTTGCTCTTTCCACACTTACTTGGCAGAAAGTTTGACTTTATCGGTTACACTCAAGCCCGAATCCATAGCTCCATAAATATATATATATTTTTATTATATAGTATATTGGTTTTTTTCTCCAACACACTTCCAACGCGTTCAAGCGCCCAACACAAACTGACACCCTGTGCTCGACATTTTTGAATTCGACTCAGGTATGACTAAGTGATTAGATAAAAATCGCGGCTAGCAGCTGGCAACATAATTATATGCATAAATTATTTGTATGCATATATATTTATTTGCCTGATAATAAGTTGATCTTAGTCCATAGATAAAAGAAAAATTATTTAAGCTTATTTTTTTGTTGTTTACAAAAAATATTTTAAGGTCAAATTGCAATTTGAGTTCCAGGAAGCAGCAGGGTGGTTTTGCCAACACAACTAGGTCATAAAAATAGTTGAGACTCGAGGTGCAACAAAAAGCTAGAGTCATCCACAGGCATCGTCATCTTGTGACGAACTTGACTGAGCCCTAATAATAAACATTAATGTATTAAATGGAGACATTTATATGAAAAAGGTCTCTTTTCGCAGGTTTCGTATTGGAAAATATTTTAAGTTTGATCAATTCGACCGTTTTTAACTGTAACTTAAATAAATCCTGCTGTTGAATTGGGTGTTTTGATTTTTTCCACTAGGCATTCACTTCTTTATTTTTAACAGATTGATATACTTTTTAATCAGGACCTGTATTATATGATTGACTTCCTTGTTTTTTAAGAAACATTTGATAACTATCGATATTATAAAGATATAAAATACAATTTCTATTCTTATTTAAACAAATTCGCATAATTAAATACATAGTTTGAAATACATAAAGGCATATACCTCAGTAATAAGTAATAACATTCCGACTTTCGGCCAGTAATTAAGCATTAAAGACTTGATAACCTCTGCACCTGCTTACCTCTCTCCACTCGAACTTCATCAGACTGTCTGTGTCCTGCTCTTTGTTCATGTGTAGCATTGCACTTGATAACAATCATTTGACTTGTCGTCCTTTGAAAACCGCTTTTCTGTGCTTGGAAAGGAGGTGAGAGATTGTAAAGAGATGAGACAAGTTGTCCCTAACAACCATCTTCGTGCAACTCGAGGTACTTGGACTCCCTCTTCAGTCTGGCGGGAAGAAAGGAAGGAATGGGTTTTGTTTATTGTCGCCTGTGTCGCCGGCTATGTCCTATGTCTACTTTAGTTATGTTAGTTAATGTGATTATTTCACACTTGGTTTGCCTTGAACTAACATATAATATTGGCTCCCGTCCCTACTACCACCGTGCTCTCTCCTTTTCTCCTCTTTTCTCTTTGTGTTTGTTTACCTTTTCTTATCGTTATTGTTGCTTATGCTTGTTTGGTCTGTAAACAATTTGCGCTTCTTGCTTTTTGTTATCTTAGGGTCTTGGCTGGGGGTTCATTACTAACATGTGTCAACTTTCATATAAGACAAATATAATATGTACATATGTATGTATAACGTTGCAACTGTTGTTGCGCTTACGAAATGTTTAAAGTGTTGATGAAGACGATATATATAAAATTATTTCATAAACATGAAAAACGCTCTTATAAAATTTGCGTTATCGACATACTGCATAACGCGACCGTTGTATTAAATTTAATTCCCCAAAATCTCGTGTACACCTGTCTCTGCCCAACCGCTCTGCGATCTCTTTATTCCAAGAGCTTTGTCTGTCTCGCTCTCAGTCTGTTTGTCTGTTGCCAGGTACACACAAGTACTCAGTATAAGAGTATGAGTATGAATACTATTGCCTGAGCCTGAGTGCGGCTGAGTGCTGCCATTCTTTCCAATTCTCCCCTCTCACCATTATTTCACATCATTCTTTAGTTGCCATAGCATTGTGCAGATTCCGTTTTGTAGCATTCTGGCGTTGGTGTTGCCATCGACTAAATAAATAAATACAAACACACACACACACACACCGTGCAATTTATGTATGCTTGTTTGTTTGTTTTGCTCATATTTGCTGTTGTTCTTGTTGTTCCAGCTTACTTTGTTGTTGCTGCTGCTGCTACCGGCGCCAACTGCAAATGCAGTCTAGGCTACGCATCAACAAGCAGCGTAAACAAGCACATACATATGTACAAACATATATGTACCTAGAATAACTGTGTCCTGGTGCCATCGTCATAATGATGATTTTTGTCTCGACCTCCACAAGTGCAAACGTTTCACATTTCTCTCTCCTCTCCTTTTACTCCTTTTTGCTCGCAACGTTATCGTCATCGACTTCGGCGACGTCGTCGTTTTCGCCTTCACTGTGTTTACATGCTGCCGCCTTCTGTTAAAGGTGACGACCTTCTCCTTTGCCGACTCTCTCCTCTCTCTCTCTCTCATTGTCTCATCCTCTGCTGCTCCATTGCTTGGCTGTTTTTTGGTTTTTGCTTGTCTTGTGCTGAATGTTTGTTTTTGCTTGCCTGCCCTTCTGTTATTGTTGACGTTAGCGAGAGCGGCGCGTGTAAAAATTGCTTTTCCAATTGTTCACCACTTTCAGGGCTGGACAAACACTAAGAATTTAATTCATGTGCATGCCTGAACATTCCAATAAGGAATGTCTATCATTCGAGTTTTACATTGTTTTATTCTTTTGTTCCATTTATATATTTAAGAGCTAGTTCACGTTGCTCCTTCGACTGACTGGTTCTTTTGTGACGCCTTGGTTTTGTTTTGTTGTTTTTAGCACATTCACCGCATCCAATTTGTGGCTCACTCGTTCTGTTTAGCTTCGGTTTTTTCGTAGAGTTATGTTGACGACTCGTGCTGCTTCTGCTGCCCACGACGACGACGCGACGGTTGCGACTGCGTTGTTTGTTTGCATTTTTGTTTTAGCTGCCTTCGCTTTGTTTTCTTTGCGCCCGCAGCACAAAAGCAACAAATAATAGCAGGCAGCAGCAGCTTCAGTAACAACAATAACAATAGCAGGGCACCGGCTCTATCAGCTTTTTAGCGCGACGTCGCAGTCAGTCAGTCGTCGTCGGTTGTCGGACGCAGGCGTAGGCATTCCAATTGGGACGCACGTTTCGAACTCGAATCCCGTTCATATTTGTTTATTGAGCTCGTCGCGACGATTTAACGTGATTGTGTGTGTGTGTGTGTGTTCGTGTGCGTGTGACGTTATCACGCACCAATTGCGGCAATCGCTTAATGAGCACTCACACTTTCAGTCAAGTGTGCAAGTGTAAGTGTATGTGTTAAATACAAAATTGATAACTGTATAAACGGCTGTTAAAAATAAAACCAGTAACGACATACAACCGCTGTGACATACAGGGTGTGTATGTATGTATGTAAATGATTGAGTGTGTTAATAAAAAAAGTCACGGCTGTCAATTCGGTTCAATGTCTCCAGCTACCTCAGCAGCCGCAGCAGGAAAACACTCTTAAGTGTGACATCAACAACAACAACAATAATAGCAGTAATAATCGCAACGTTAGCCGGTAATGTTGGCATTGCCGCAAACTGGTTTAAGCCAAAGCAACAACAGCGATATGAATGGCAGCATCTAAAGACGCCGCGTCTGTTTAAAAGGCTTTAGTTTTTTTTTTTAAGTGTGTGCAATATTGATACAGTAACGAATGACATTTTAAGTGATGGGTGAAAACTGATTGTGCAAAACGATAAATTTTTTAACATAAATACATACATACATAAAATAATTAAATTCAACAAGCAAAATTATGTGCATAGTTAGTTTACTTAAAACTCACGTTGCCATCTCTAAAAAGTTACACTGTTTACTCTAATTAGAGTTCGCCGGCCATTTTGCAGAGTGAAATTGCTTTAACCTCTATGCGTGCATCTCTTTCTCGCTTGGTGTGTTTGTATGTGTGAACTACATGAATGTCATCGTTTACGAAAAGACGCTTTAACAAGTGCGCGCAAGCCAAGTAATAAAAATCATCAAAAAGCAAAAGCAACAAAAACAACTACCGTTTAACACGTTCTCGCTTATACTATTGTCATCGTTTCGTTTCGTTTGTGTGTGTTCGTGTGCGTGACACGTTTGCGTTTGTATACCGTTCTAAAAATAACCGTTTCATGTGCAGTCGCTGTTTAGTCTACTTCTGCTTTCTGCTTCATCTTTCTGGTTGTTGTGCCGTCTTGTGTATTTGTTTTTGTTATCGGTTATTTAACTTGATTTATTTGCGTGTAACTGTTAATTTATGTGTGCACATACATACATACTACATACATACATATATCGCCCGAATGAGCCCACAGCAATAATAATAATAACAATAGCAACAGCAGTTGGCAACTTTAGACCAAGTCGCACGCACATTGTCACTTACATAAGTGGGTCATCCTATAATTGGCACACAGCGCCTTCGCTGCCCTACCCAATTGCACAAGTGAAAACTGGCGTCTTGTTTTGTTGTCCTTGTCTGCTGACAAGGCCATGCCTTACAGTCCTTTGTTACTAATGTACGTCAATTAAGTGTAATGTTTTCAAGGATAAGTGAGTTGTAACTAATTTAAGTTCTTGCAAAGAATCAGAGATTGATATCGGTTAAACTTATCTATGTGGCTAATTATAGCAATATCGATATTATCGATCGCTAAATAGAACGTAGATAGAAAAAGTAATCATAAATTTGTAATAGTTGAACAAAACTTGTTTAAACTATGAATGAAAACCGACGATTAAACTTATCTATGTGACTAATTATGGCAATACATATTATCGATAATTATCGATCGCTAAATAGAACGCAGATAGAAAAGAAATACATAAATTTGTTATAGTTGAAAAAAACTTGTTTAAACTATGAATGAAAACGCGTAAACTAGATTACAACATATCGATATCGACGCTAATGATGAAAGTATCTAATTGTATGTGACAACTGTTAACTGATGAACGACGATAAATTATCTATGCAATACATATCGAAATCGATCGCTGAATAGAACGCAGATAGAAAAGAAATACATAAATTTGTTATAGTTGAAAAAAACTTGTTTAAACTATGAATGAAAACCAACCAGCCAACAATTTTCCACTGTGTAAAGGCTTGTCCGTGGTTTTTAAACGATGCAACAATACAGCGGCGGCACTGAGCTGGCATGATTATTTTATGATCGTGCTTTTACTGCAACACGTACAAACAATAGTACACACCTATAATTAGGGGTACAACTTAATCTGCAACATCATCATCACCATCATCATCATAATCATTATCATTTTGTCGAGGAGTATCCAACGATCGCGTGCGTGATTTTTGTGTCGATGGCCCGCGGTTTGAATCATCATTGGCTCGAAACGGATACGGATGCATCGACAACAAACTCGCGACCAACAGCCAACCACACAACAACAACAATGATAATAATAACCAGAAAATAGCGCCGTTTATATCAGTTTCCATTTAATTTAATTTGTTTCGTGTTTTAATTAGGGTGGCTGTCGGCTAAAGATATCATTAAATCAACAACAAACCGCAACAATGTGAAAAAAGTGATTCATTCAAAAGCAAATTTGTGCAAATTTCAACAATTAAGCAATTAAAAAATGTCGTGAATATCGGCCGACAAATAAATGAGAATCTTGTTAAATCGCAGTGAAAAGAGTTATAAATACAATAATATTCATAAACATACCCCATAAATATGGCACAAAATCTAACGGTTGTTGTGGGTGATCACAGTAATAATAATAATAATAATAAGGATACAACAACAACAACACCGGATACACCAGTTATTAACTTTAAGCCAAAGGATACAAATGGCTGGAAGGATTACAAGAAACTTAAAACCTATCTGATACTTAAAGAACAGCAAAGTGAAAAGGTAATGGGAAAGGTAATGAATAAACTCAGCTACGAATGTAATTACTCAAGTATTTGTTTTGAGTTATTGTGAATTGTTATAGGAATAATTGCCGGTTGCTTGGAATTATTTAAATAATTTCTTATCTATTTATTTTTTGGCATAAATTAAGTTATCGCATCATGTTAATTTTGTTAAGTATTCCCCTTGCTTTATTTGTTCCCAGCTCATTCTAATTTCCATTATGTAAAGCTATACAGATTTTAATCAAATTCAAATCAAATTGATAATGAATATTCATAATCTAACTAATAAATTAAATGCATTATCCGACAATTGTTGCCATAGGGTCTTCTCAAACAAGACCGTTTGTGATTGGGAACTTCCTATAGTAACTAATAACGGCAAGCTATGATGGACGTACCATCAACATATACATAAATGTATATACATATATATGTTTGAATGTATGATTAGGGAAATATTTTACCATCACCCGACAACAAATAATGAAGTATATAAACGTTTCAAGATAATGGCAATCATTGATAACGCAATCTACTTCAGATTGTTATCGTATCTATCGTGTCTCTTTTTAATGGGGGATACATTAAATATACGGTACAATAAATAATTATTGCTTTGAATGGATCGATTCATTTCCTCGCAGCGGTTATTTATAGTTTGCAAGAAAGATACTTTACTTGCAACAAGCCGACGTATTACTAAATCTCAAGGCGATAAAATGCGCAGTAGTCAATCAATCAATCAATCAATCAATGTTGACCTAAATTGCCTGCGATTGCAATAAATACATTTATTGTGGTCAGACATCAATGCATATTAATGAAATAAGCAAATAAATGCATAGAACATGTTTTTCTAGCTTTAAAAGCACTAAAGAAAAATCCAATTCAAATTCAAGAACTCTAATCTTGCAAAGATGTATAAATTTACAATCAATAAAAAAATCAAATAAAATTGATTTGTATTGGAATCTGTTAAGCAAATACACTGTCAGAAAATGCATTAGGGTGTTAAAAAACTCCTTTTAGTTTTTATCTCTATTCACAATCGCTTATACAGTCAAACTTCCGTAAAACGAATCTCAAGGGGACACGAAAAACCTTCGTAATAGAGAAAATTCGTTATATAGAACGGGTTCTGGTGTTTGACTTCGTTGTATAGAAAATCTCGCTATACGGAAGTTCTTTATATGAAAGTTGGACTGTTATTACCTAAATATTTGACCCCATTTATTGCATAAAAAAACGTTTTTGAGATTAACCAAATAAAAACAGAAAAACGACTTGAAACTGTTGGGAATTCCCTTTTAATCGAATTGTTTAAATGTAGTATAAATATTGTTTATGTCTGTTTTAGTCTCTTGCCAAAATACTAATTTCTCAAATTAAGTAGTTGAGACTCTCAATTTGAGAGTTCTTATTTGACAAACATTTTAAGTCTATTTTGTGTTCGTTTAAAAGTTAAAAATACATTTAAATTATGTAAACTCTAGTCATAATCAACAACCATTAATATATCTGTCCCACAAACGCGTCACTATAATAAGCTGAAAAACAAAAAGGCAAAAAACAAAAGTTATAAGCAGAAAAAAAAAACATTTTCACATACATACATACATATATATAAAGTTATTAAACGGTCGTGACCCCCATTTTCAAAATGCTTATCAACAACATGAAAAGCCGAAACAACAACAACAAAAACAATAAAAAAAACAATGTGGGCGGAGAAGATGCTTAAGAGGAAGAGGTGCTGTTCACAATAGCAAAACAAGCGAACATAAAAACCGAAAAAAAATGAAAAACGAAAAAAAAAAAATATGACGAACACGTTCTCATAACAGCCGCGATAGAAGGGGGCAGCGAGAGAAGGGGGGGTGGACAGTAAATAGGCGAACAGAAGCCAGAACGATGCCGGCGACGCCATTTGACCGCTCGGCGTCGGATCAATAAATATGGATGACTTGGCGCTGTTCGAGATTGATATATTGGTGTGCACACAGCAAGAAGGCGAAAGGGAGAGTAAAGGGAGATAGTGATAAATTTGGAGAAAAAAAAAACGAAGCGATAAATTTCAAGTCAACTGAAAAATAATTTCAATCAATATAAAAACTAAGTAAATTAAAGTTAACTAACAAAAAAATATTCGAAAAAATTGTATTTTCTCTTCGTATGATTTTTCACTTTAAACAGCTGAAACATGCATATTAATATTTTTCTCAGTGTACAAATAATATATACGTTTACGTGTTTATATATATGTATATAAATATCATGTATATCGTGAGTTGTATAATAAAACTGCGCGCCTATCAATGTCAAAAAATCTGACACACACAATGGGGAGAATATAAGAAAAGTAAACAAACAATTAAATTGCTTAGTGCCTAATAAAATATATACATATATATGTATATGCCAGTTGAGTGTGTGTGCGTGTTTGTCTTTCAACCAGATATGACTGGAAACAGCAGACAGCTGCCCATATACGGATTGTCTGTCTGTCTGCACGTCCATCTATGAGACACTTCATGTATCTGTGCACGCTTTGGCACAGATACACTTTGAAGCGGAGGATTTGTGTGCACAAACAAGCCAAGTAAACAGTCCATATAGATTTGTATGATACTTGAAAAGCTACTTGGGCGTTAACGGCGTATACGTAATATCTCAACTAGCTCTTTAGCCAACTCAACTCTGTTGATGGACGTCAACGAACCATGCGAATTAATTTGCAAGCAGCTTATAACTGTATATGAGTGTGTGTGTGTGGGATTTTGGCGTGTGACAATCAGACAAGAAGTGTTTGAATAAGTAGTTATTCCATTTGCAATATTACGTATACGTATGTATGTTAATTGCGTTTAAATGACATTAATCATCAGCGATCAGTTAAGAGTTGTAATGCCAAAGCGTGACTAAAACAGTTCTTTACTATACAGTCAAACTTCCATATAACGAATATCAAGGGGACGAGAAAAAACTTCGTTATAGAGAAAATTCGTTGTAGAGAATGGGTTTTTGACTGAATCAAGTTGCAGGGTTCTGGTTTGTGACTTCGTCCTTCCTTCTTCAATAGTTCATAAGTTACAAATAAGACCTGTCTTTTGTACACATTATTTGACTTTGTTATGTCATTTGTTGTTATAACCAAAACAATGATTCATCAAATATTTTTGCCTGTTGTATGCTAAAAACTTAGCAATTGTGCTAAACGATTTGAAATAAACACACAATCACAAAGTGTTTGCAAATCACACTTGATGATTGAGTTTATTTTTATAACTGGTATCTACTTATAAGACTTGTTTAAAAGAGAATAAATCTTGTTAAAACCACGCTCCTAAGTCTAATCAATTAGTTGACTTGCTATTTCAACTCTGCTTAACAAGTATTGAGAACATGGGATTAGCATATAATTAACATAATAACGTTAACTTTTAACTGTTGGCCTCAACTCGATCGATCTTAACTAATTGTCTCTGTTTTTCTTTTTTGCAGGCTGCTCATATGCCAGAATCACAGCGTTCCTATTTGTTGAGAAAACGTTCAGCGCCGTCAGCGGAAAGAACAACCTTTGTATGTTACACATGTGGCATGGATACGCAATCGTCGCAGTTGAGACTTGTCTATTGCTGTCCCAACACTGAACGAGAGCCCTACTATCCCTTCATTAAGACCATGAAGGTCTACAAGAATGCTAGTCCAATTAGTCCGCAAGGTGAGTCTACAAAATTATTGAAATCTTTTGTTCAAGAACTTTAATTAAACTTTCTATTTTTAGGTATGGTGCAGATTTGTGCCGGTTGCAGTGAAAAGCATCATAGTTTGGCGGAAGGCGGCACAACTGTGGCTGCCACAGCAGCACCTGTCTCAGAACCTGGGGCGACACACTCCTTAGAATCGAGTGGCGCCATCTATAGTGCTAATCATTCAACTACGTTTATGGGTCGCAATTCACCATCGGAAAAATCGCTTGCAAATTCCGATTCCACGTGCAATGTGCGATTTAAGGTGAGCAAACGATTGAATGTTGATAGCTTAAGTTTCAACTGGCTTGTTGCCACATTTCCGCCATTTGATTTTTGCCAGATTGAATGGGTTTCCACTTACTCAATATTGAAAGCAATCGTAAACAAAATCAAAGCAAAGCAAAACAAACAAAACGAATTTGATTCGATTCGTTCGAATTGTCAATAACAATTTGTAGTATTTTAATATGCAGCAGCTTTCGATTAGTTTTTCCATTTTCTCAACAACTACTACACTCACATGAATACATATCAAATTTATTCTATATACATATACATATACACATATATGTAATTGAGTTGTCGTCGTATCGTATATGGAAATTTACTAGCTGTCGATTGCAGGCTGAAGCTCGAATATACTATAAAAAAAACGTATAAGAAAAGCGATTACGCATCGTCAGAAGAAAAACAATTTGAAGTTGTGCATCGCATTGAACGACTTTGAAATACTTTAAATTGCAATGCAAACTTTTAGTTTAAAGCAAGTTTTTGTTACTTTTTAGAACATAAAAATTAATATCGTACCAATGTTGAGATTCTTAGTCATATCTCCACAACGTTAAGTTCAATAAATAATAAATAAACGAGTTAGTAATTAAGTCCATTCCGATATTTAGGTCGATTTACAGTTAAGTTCTTAAAATTTGGTGATTTAGTTTGAAAACTTTGGTCATTTAGTTAATTGTGATTTAGTTTATTCAAAAGAACTTCAATCAGAGATACAGTTGCATCGTTACATCGAACTAGTAACTAATGTGTCACAACTTACAGGGTATGCAACATACTTGTAGTAATCACTTGAATATATTAAAACGAGAGCAGCTCTCGGAACAAGCGATAACACCCCCTGACATCTGTGACCCCAGGCAACAAAGCTGATAACCCTAGCCCAAGCCATGCAAATATAAAGGTAATGACCCAAACAAGCAGACAGAAGTGACAAAGAGACAAATGGACAGATAGAGAGAAAATATTGATGATGTTTCTGATGATGATGACGATGATGATGATAATGGAGCATTAATTGTTGAGTAATTCATTTGCATGCTGAAGGTCGGTCAGCTGGCGATATCAATTATGATTACCCCACATATACTATATACACAAAGCAATGCCTAGCAGAATGTACTGATAAGAATGAAGAGCGAGAGAGTGAGAGAGAGGTGTGTGTTGTGGGGGGGGCAAAAAAAGCTTCATTAGTTGTTTGCTTATCAGCATTTTGTTGGGGGTTAAAAGAAAAAAGAGGGCAAAAGTCGTCGTGTCAACATGTTAACCAATTTGAGTCAACAAATGTCAAGATTAGATTGTACAGGAATACTAAATTCAAACACTCGCTCACGGCACTAACACATGACCACACACAAGGGTGGGTTAAAGAGAGAGGCAGGGAGAGTCTTGCTTTTTAATAAAGCAAACAAACAAAATAAATGTTTAAAGTAAAAAATTAAGCTAAACAAGTACTAAAAAAAAGCATTTACCCCCCTAACCGGTTAATTTTCTAATACTTTGTTTCTCATATGACACAAATTTGTTGTTTTTAAAACACGTTTATTTATAGCTTGGGTGGGCAAGTAGTTTATTTATTATAATTTTTCTTGTTTATTTGTTATTTAATGTGTTTAGTTTCTTATATAAACTTTTAATGAGCATTTTTTTAACAGCAGATAGCATTTGAAAGACAACCGTAAATTATATTATTTTTTTTTATGTGTAAACATCTATTGGATCGGGCGGTAAAAATCTTGTTTCAAATTATGTTACGTGAAAAGTCTTAGATTTCTAGCGGTCAAACCAAGACTTTAAAGATATCGCTTTTGAAATTCGGGTCAGTTTTGCCGAAGTTATGGTAGTCGAAAGATTGATTTAATTTGCTGATTTGTTCTGAATTTTGGTGAAGTGTTTTTCATGGCAATTAAGAATACGTAATATAAACAGTCAAAAATTATTCCTAATGCAAATTAAATGCAGGATTAATCGGTATTTGGTTTTTGTTTTGAAATTTTATTAGAAGTTACAAAATTTTATTTGAATTTAATGGCGTTCATTATTTCTTTGTTGTTCTCCAAGGCTTCTAACATTATATTGAAGTACCTAAACAACCCTGGTTACCTCACTATCAATTGTATAGCCTTGACTTGGTTTACCCACAATGTTTAACAATCGAACCACCCGCAAACAAGACAACATGCATACTTATATACATATGAAAACATGCAAACAGAGTGACGTCTATTCTTTAGTCTAAACAATTCCTAAACAAATATTTTCATTTCCATTTTTTTTTTTTGTTTACACCCTGTTTACTCATAGAGTGAGTTAAATGGGTATAATGGTTTTTTCTTAATGAACGCAACATGCGGGATTAAACAAAAGTATTTATGTATAATCTTGGTCAGTTTGTCAATAACTTTATCGATATACGCAAGTAATCGATATCAATAAAATCTTGAGAATTGTTTTAGAAAATATATAGACAAAACATTAGATATCTGTAAAACCTTGATAGAAATCGGTTAAAGAGATGTTGACGATTAAAGTTAAGACATCGTGCAGTAGCAAGGGTTCAGGGCTGAGCTTTTTCCACCAAAGAACTCTTACATTTATCTGGGTTTGTGTTTGTTAAGCGTGTCTATGACGATGATATTGCCTTCAAGCATGCAAATAATGGTTTAGCTGAGCCAAAAAACAAACGAAAAATATCTTTAAACAGGTGCATAGAATAAACCTTTTGGCCCAGTTAGCTGCAAATACAACTAAGTGTGTGTGTGTTTGTGTGTGTCTAATTTATGTGTAATAATATTAGTAAGCGTGCGCTACTTTTTGACAATTTCATTTATGAGCTACTCGATAAATGGAACTATTCAATAACAAATTCTATCAATATAATTATTTTTTTGGGAACACCCTTTTTGTTAAGAGGTATAAGTTTTATACTTGTTGGATATCTTAGCTACCTTGACATTAAGTATTGGATGCACCTATGTATTTTTTCTATCCGCATTCACTGTACTTCTACATAGATAACACATAATTAAATAGCGATAATATATTGCGCAAACAGCTGGCGTTTGTTGCGCAAATAACTTCAAACATAATGCCAAAATAAATATGTAAACAAGTAAGCGCACCTATAAGTACAAATAATACTTCAAAAGTGTTTGTAAGAAAGATAAAACAAAAATTGCTCATAATATGCATGAGTAAAGGGTATTAGAAAGCTTCGTTTTTCACTTACTTGCCACTTTTTTTTATTCTATATTATGACTTTATTTTACGTTTCATGTTTGTTTTATTTTTATAAATGTTTTAATCACTTTTAGCAGTTAGTCAGCCATAATTTGCGATTACTTAATGGCTTCTTTATTTTTTGTTTGTTAACAATAGATCAATAATATTGATAATGATGATGCGGCATGAGACGAATCTCGTTTGTCCCACGATTAAACAAATTAATTGTTGTGATGCCACTTGTAAAGCTATAAAAAAAAAATCGTTAAGCAGTTTTTTGCCATTTATGGCTCAGTGTACTGAGCTTCAATGGCACTTGATAAATACGACACTCTCGTAATGGGAACAAGTATTGTTAGTATTTTATTTATATTCAATGTGGAATGCCCGAGGACTTTGCCACAACTATGTTTGTATGTATTTTCAAAAGCCAAGTCATTGTTTGGCACTTTTAATAGTTTATTGTTTGAGTGCACTTCAAAAAGAGAGAAAGAGTTATGAAAAACAGAAGCAATTGTTATTAATGTATTCCGTTTACAAAACACTATAAACTATACTTAAATCGTGTCAATTACAAAATATGCATTTAAATAATGGCACGATCACGATTTAAGTATTCTACAAGACATTAGAAAATCATGGTATTGGGACACTTAGAGAAAAATCAATGCAGTATAAAAGACAGTTGAAAAAAAGTAAAGACTAATGCAATTTTATTGAGGGTAGTACTTTCGTGAATGATTTTACATAAGTTTCAATTTTTAAGAGTTAAAATAATAAATATTTATTTCGATATTTTTGAGTAAACTAATCTAAAATGTATTATTTTATTTTTACTTTTAAAGCACTCCTTAAAAATTGGCTTTATGAATATAGTTAAGCTTAATTTGCTTTGTATTTTATTGCAAAAAACCTTCCCCATTTTTGTTTTCTCTAAGTATTCCTACCTTTAGTCATTACTACAAATTCTAATTGAGTTAGTAGTTTCGTGTACTTAACGATAAATCAGTTCAAACTCACTTAAACGAACGACTTCATAAAACATTTAGGTAAATAATGCCAAAATTGATTAGAAATCCGACAGTTTGACTCTCCAAAAAACCAGTTAAAAGCAGTTTTAGTTAGTCGATGAATCTAGTTTGAAGTGGTGCCCCTTGAATAGAAAATCAACTGTATGAAATATTAAATCATTTTTTTTTTTCTTCTCTATATGTACATATTCGATTAGATAAGTTCGAGTTGAGTTCAAATTGTGTGCCATGTGCGGCGCTCTGCTTTCGGCATTTTTTACTTATTTATTTTTTAGTTCTTGGTGAACAGTCGGAACGTTTAAAGCAAAATATTGCAGTGCATTTATAAGAAATTTGCTTACTTTATTCCAGCCATATGAAACGAATTCCAACAACTCAAACTCAAATACGGCGCGTGACTTCAAGCAGATTAGTAGACGCAGTGATTCGAGACCCAGTTCACCTAGTTCCACGCAAGGACACATTGAGAATGGACATGCCCAGTATTCGTAAATATAAACTATATATGTATAATTGACAGCTTACATATACTAACTAATACTCTCCCTCTGTTTTAACAGCTGCTCCATTTGCAAAGTGCTTTGTTCGTCCAATAAATTGGATTGGCTATCGACGAGTGCCGAACATATGAACTCACATGCTATGCACTTTCCCTGCCTCAAGGTCAATGCCAGCAGCAACAGCAATGGCTTAGGCAACAACAACAACAACAACACAACTACAAATAACAACAATAACAATACAACAACCAACAACAACAACAATGAATTGAATAGCAATCGTGTTTTGGCTTGCAAAGATTGTATTAACTACTTAACCAGCCAATGGGAGTCAATGGATGCGGAACGTGTTCCCTTGGAGCACAGAAGGTTCTAGAATATAATTATAATGGAATTATTCTATGTTATGTCCACTTAGTTCAATTATTATAACATTGTCTATCCTCATTGCCTTGCAGATACAACATTCCCTCACCCATGATGACGTCCAGTTCACCAAATGGATCTCGGCATGGTGCAATGAGTACCTGTACACCGCCCTCAACGCCATCGGTTTCATCATCAACGCCTGCCAGTACCTCAATCTATTGTTTTCTATGTGGTCTGCATTCGGATTTGACACTGGCTCGAATCCTGTATGGCAGCAAAGAGGTATAACAAGTGGCTCTCAAGAGGAGAAAAGAGCGTTTTGTGTTTAAGATTAAGAAGTTATTGTAAGCAGATAATTAAGATTGTTATTAAGACTCTTCGGTTAGTTTATGTTAGTACTTGACTTAAAGTTATTTGCGTTAGGGTTATCTTACCTAGATTTAACAATATGACAATCTGCTCTGATATGTAATCTTAAACCGGTTTTAATTTGCTTGCATTTCATGCTTAAAATTCCAATTGTTTATGATAGAAGAATACGTATTAAAACACTGTATTTCTTTAAGTGTGTAATAAGAATATAAGACCTAAAAACCAACTAACGCAAGCAACTTTAAAGTCAGCCACATGTTTATTGTTCTCTTTGTTTGTTGAATACAAATTAACAACTGTTTTCATAGATTAATACCAATGTACATGTTATGTCATAGAAATGTAGAGTTAATGTTACTAACCAGATAGATCTGAGATTCTGAGACCTGTTTCCGAAAACATAAATTTATATACTACAATGTCATGCATGCAACATATGAACCCGTTTTAATTGACTAAAATCAGTATTCTATGTTTAAAAATATCAGTGAAAAGTACAAACACCTTTCTTAAATCCAATTAAATCTAAGGTTTCTTCTAGTTCATTTCGTAAAAAGACTTCCCTTCAAACTCTTTGAAAAAGCTATTTTCTGATCTTTTTATATACAATAAATAACACAATGAAATTCCGAGCTTGTATCGCTATCAAAACCAAAATCTATGGTCTGATTATTTTAATCCCCATAGACGTTTTTTTTCATAGATCATAAAAGCTATACCTTGTACAAATAATATTAAAAGCTGTTTAAACCTTAGTGATGCACTTAACGTGCATGCTTAATATAAAATATTTATGTAAGATTTGATACGAACTACTGACATATCTAAAGCAATAATTATGCAGATATAGGATAGAAAAATAGCAATATTGGAAAATAACGTTTTAAATATCAGGGGATGCTATGTTTTATATATAAAGCATGATCAGTTAGCATTGATGACGTTAGATAATCAAAGGGAGCTTTTGTAACATTAAAACATTGTGCGAAAAAAAATATTTCTATGCTGAACAGATATCGCAAAATGTAATCTCAAAGTTGTTGTACTTAAAACTATTGTCGGGAACAAGATTCAAACATAGAACATTTTAACACCAAGGCGGATGCCTTAACTATATCCTGCCAATAGCATTGCTTAGTCTAATACCTAACTAAAATATTCCGAATTGCTCGCAAATTTAAATGAACTGTATTTAATTTTAATTATTAGCTTTTTGGAAAATGTTACGTTAAAGTTACATTAAAAATTAAGCTTAACATTAGCATTAAAAGCAAGTATTTGTTATACTTGAGTAGCTCCGATTTTACTATTAGTAAGTTAATTAATTCTAAACTTATTTAGAACCAATAGTTTCTTGATTGATATAAAGATTAAAATTGTTTGCAAAATGTCGAACTGATTTTATAAAATGATGCGAGACCTGTCTTATATAAATTTAATTTTGCTTGTATCATATAATTTTATATCAATAATAATCGTCAGGGTATTAAGCAATAGTATAAACTCTTATATCGTATTGTAATGATTTACAATTCTACATTTTCTAAGACTTTTTGGCTATTTTAGCTTAAATTATAACAAAGTTTTTAGAAGTTAACTTAAAATTATAGAGCTAAGCAGTTTAAATAAGCATTAGATAACTTTAAAGTGTATGTATACAAATGTTGTAGAAACAAACATCCAAAAGCTTAGTTAAATGGCTAAGATTGCATAAGATTACTTAAATATGACTGCCCTATTTAGCTTTAGCTTACATTCTCAATTAATTAATTGGCAAAACGTATTTCAATAAAAATTTAATATCGTTTTGCAGGGCTCCAGACCTTATTTTCCGCTGCTGCTGAAACACAACTCTTTGCCAAATGCTGAACAGCTGCGTAATAATTCAGCATTAGTTTGCACGTTTTGTTATCATTCCATGTTGAATCAGTGGCGCAAGTAAGTAAACAAAATTCAATTGTTCATAAAAATTAAGAACTAATCGTATAAAATACCTTTGGCAGATATGAAGCTCAGAGTCCTAGTCTTAGTCCAGCTGATCGTAAATACAATTGGCATGATTACAACTGTCATCTGTGTGGCATAACGACTTATAGGAAACGGGTTAGAGCCTTGCCTGTCAATGAATTTCCCTTTGTAAAACATCAGAAGAGTGATGATGGATTACTGCTAGAGAATGGTGAATATGCTGTGGTGTGTTTGGATTGCTATGAGAGCTTAAGGTGAGTTGAGAAATTTCGTCAAATCTTATCTAGTTTTAATACTAATCTATCTCTTTTGTTAATCTCTCAATAGACAACAAGCTTCGCAACACGATCGCTTTGGGGTGCCCATCTCTAGGCGGGCCTACAATTGGGTGCCCCAACCACCACCACCGGAGGATAGTCCGGAGGCCGCAGTGGCACGTTTGCCCTGCGGCGAACGCTCCGATCGTATGGTGAGTAAAACAGTAATGAAACCTCTCCTAAAAACGCTTTAAGTAACGTAATTTTGTGTTATTCTTACAGCTAATGAGCAATGCACTGAGGCCCGTTCCTAGTAAAAAGACGACATCGCCAAAGCAATACGAAAAGTCGAAAGAAGGTAAGCCTTTTGCCTTTTGCGGTAATTCGAAACGCTTTTTAAGCGCTTGGAGTTGAGCAAGGTTCAAGTGAAACCCAATTCGCGTCAATAAACTTTGAATTGGTTTCACTTAACATTTGTGAGCTGACTATTTGCTTGGCACCCCTTTCTTAGTAATAGACTTAAAAGTTAAGCGTTTGTGTGTGTTTTTAAACATTTTTGCACAAGTTTCCTCTCTCTTTTTCGTTCGTTTTGTGTGTTCTCAAAAGTCGAAGAGTTCAAATGCATTTGTTGGGAATCTATGCTGACATACTAGTAGTATTTTGTATTTAATACGAGATAAGGGGCTAAAATATATATGTAACTATTTATATATGCATGTAGCTTTGGTTGTTCCATAGATATGATTCTATTTAGGTCAAAACAAAAAAAAAATTTGAAATGTTCCCTTTGCAAACCTTTTCTCATAAGCATAAATAAAAGGGTACGTTGTATATTTAGTTTCGATTAGTTTTTTTCCCAAAGTACAAATAGAAATCAAACTGTGTGTTGGACAAAATAATGAAGATCTGTAAAGTTTTTATCGAAATTGTTTCAGAAGATATAAGACTCCCAAATAATTAAAGCCTGATCTGAATTCAGGAAAGTTTATTTGGTATAATCATTTGTTATATTTTGGAAAAACTTTTTATTAAGTTCTACATGAAAGCTGTGTTGTCTCTAGTTATTGATCTTAAACGCATTGACAGAGTTGCCTCAAACCCCAATTTAAAACCCAGTTTCAGTTTGAAGTAATATAAATTACTAATCTTCAATTTTCTCTCAAATCTTTTGTTTAAAGAATTTTAGCAAGAGAAGAAAGTTTCCTAAAACATCAGAAAAAGAAATCTTTTCCTAATTGCATTTCTTAACTTTTTTCTTTCAATCAATTTACAAAAAAAAATATATAAACGAAAAAGGGAATGAAGCAGAAAACTATATAAGAAATCAACTAATTAAAAGCCCAATAACAAGCAAAGACCGCAAATTGTTGGTGGTGCAATGTGGTTTGGTGCAAAAGTAGAAGAAGGGGGCTGGGGCTAAGGGTGAGAAGAAGAAGGACTTTAGGTGTACTTTTTGCAATAAATATTGATTTTTTATGAATTGCAAAAGACGCTGGTCGAAAGCGTATCCTGTGTGTGTATTTACGGATGTGTGATGGGTGAGGGGAGGGTGGGGGAGGTCTAGATGTTTCATAGGTCCATGCCACTTACTTATTTATGCAACAGCAGCAATGGCGTCGGTAAACTTCTTCAATAAAATGCCAAAAAGGAAACATCATAAAAATAAATATACAGAGTAAAACCGCACAAACACACACACACATATATATGTATATGTATGTATATAAATTGAGAAGGCAACTGTAACTTTGCACACCATTCCTTTTACCCCCCCACAGACAATCTCCTCTTGCGACGCACTCCACCCACAAAACAAATGCCACTTCCGACAACAACAAAACGACTCAGACAGACAAACAGACAGGCAACAAAACGAAAACGAAAAAAGTCGAAAGAAACCGAAACGAGAAACGAAAAACGTCGAACAAAATGAAACCCCAACAAACCCGCAAACTCTCCCCTCCAAGCCACAAGCAAAGCCAAGCACAAATAATAAAAGCAACAGCATAAAGTATTTCGAATTGAATTACTTCGTGTTATCCTGTCAACCATACGAAAACACTCGAGAGCATTCAACATGCCACACGTTTCCGTGAAACACCCTTACCCCAATCCCAACCTCTCTTACTTGTTCTTATTGTTGTTGTTGTTGCTGCCACCCATCGTTTAAGGAGTTGCCATCGATTTGCAAAAGTATATTACCCAGTTTGCCATACATACCCCCCTCTCTCTACATTTCGTAGGTGGATCAAATAATTGTCCTCGTGCCAGGGCCTGCAAGGGTCTGTGGCAGTGAAGGGTGCTTTTGGTACGTGCTGAATAAGTAAACATAAAACCACTGAATTTACGCTTATTGCACCCGCAAACATTTTGTTTAACACAACACAATTCTCCCCTCACTCTCTCCCGCTCAGTTCGACTATTGCGCTCTCGCTCTCTCTATTTCTCTCTCTTTCACTCATTTCAACACCCTCTCGGTGGAACTCTCAGTTTTCTCTTGATTGGGGGGCCGTGCCATTTCCGGCCTCAATTTCAAAAGAAGCTCAAATTTCCCAAAACTCACACATAATTTTCCGGCTGCGCTCTTTGGAACTCGCTCTCTCGCTCGCACGCTCTCTTGCTTGCCTATGCTCTCCTAACGCTGTCAACCCGAGTCAACTGTTCCACACACACACACACTTACCCACTCTCTACCCTTAACCACTGACAGTCGTTTCCTCGTTGGCACTTGTTCAGTCACTCACTGCTCAAAAAAAAAAAAACTCCTTCCAGACCCCTCCCAACGGACCTCTCCTGACAGACCCCTCTCGACGGGCCCCTCTTGACAGAGCCATGCCGTGCACTCCCTTCATTCGACTGCCTTCTCCTTTCATCCGGTTGTGCTTTTCACTTTTGCGCCCACATCTTTTGCCATCGTTTGCCACCTTTGCCACACAAATATTTCAAACACTTGCCAACCAAGCAACTGACTGTCTAAAAGAAGGACTGTGGGTTGGGGTTGGGGGTTTGGAAGGTTGGCCACACAGCCGTTTCCGTTTTGCGTAGAATAACAGTTACATTATCCTTTTTATTGCCACACTTTCCTCCTGCCCCCAGACACCACAAACACACACACACACACAGACACACTCAGACATATTTGGCTTATGGGCAAAAGCAGGGCGACCTCTTCGACCTCTCCGCCCCCGGTTTCTTCGACTTTATTGTCGGGCCAACTTGGGCGGCTGTCAGGACAACGACGTCGTCGTAGTTCTCGTCGTCGGTCAGGATGGTAAGCTGGTTATGCCAAACAGAGAGGGAGGG
Source organism: Scaptomyza flava (assembly GCA_030179655.1). Lineage (NCBI taxonomy): Eukaryota > Metazoa > Arthropoda > Insecta > Diptera > Drosophilidae > Scaptomyza > Scaptomyza flava. The sequence goes on along the minus strand of JARNME010000404.1, from coordinate 80,424,485 downwards.
ATGGGCGAGTGTAGGGCAGGGTGTTACGAGTCGGAACGTACTCCGGAAATGTGGCGAAAAATGTGCATTTATTTTCTGAAGTTTTATTTGTTGTTGTTGTTGTTGTTGCTGGTTTTGTTGCTGTGTGCGTGTTTGTGTTAACTCGAGTTGCAGTAAATTGTGGTAAACACGATGCCAAGTGTTTGCACTATTTACAACGTTATGCCCCACCGTGCACAGTAGAACGCATTTGCATAATTGAGCAAAACACATGATGACTTTTGAAAATTGAGTGTTTCAACACTTTTTTTTTTTTTGGTTCGATCGCTTATGATTTTCTATCATTTGAGGTTTATCGAGTTAACTAACTGATTTGTTATCAACGCACAGTCAAAACTATGAGAGTTACGAAGCTTAAACTTTCGCAGTAGATTTCTTTTATTTTGGAGGTGATTACTAAGAAGCTGTTTTGGAAAACTCTATTCCCAAGTACAGAAAATTCTTAAAATACGTTGTATGAAACTTCATGTGAAATGAGTTTGTGTCGCATTAGACGGAAACTGGAATGCAACTTTTGAAGATTTCTCATGTAGAAAATCTGCCATGCAAACTTTTCATCGTTCGATAATCTTCTCTTCTCCATCTAAAGTTTATCCACATATCATTATCCATTGTTAGCTCAAATTTGGCTTACACATTCTTGACTTTATTATCCCTCTTTCATCGTGTTGGGGCTTATCAACTCCAAATTACATAAATCCCCTTTTTAGTTTGATATAAATTCTTGGTATCATTATCACCTACTTAACCAAACTTATAAAACATTATATCATTTACAACAGCTGATTTATCACACACACACACACACAAAGAAAGACATATGCTTGTAGTTGTAGCTGTCAGCATATAAAATAACCTTAACTTTACGAAAAGCGAGGGAGAAGAGGAAGAAAAAGAGGTTGTTGGAGGGTTCTGTGCATCATCACATAAACGCTGATGTGGCATGAAAAAATATATAAATTTTGCCAATCGATGAAGATAAAATCCATTTTTCTTTTCCTGTTTTCATGCTGTTATTTTTTTTTGTAATACGCTCGTAATGCTGCACATATGTGAATATTTGTTTGTGGGTGAAGGGGAGGGATAGAGGTTGGAGGGCGTTGAGTATTTGTGTGTTTTGTAAGTGGGCATCTTTTGGAAGTCATTGAAGGTGGTGCGCCAAAAAAAAAATACTTTGCTTTGGTATAAGTAAAATTTCAAGTGCCAAGCAAACTTCAACATTGACTCTCAGTGTGTGTTTTTTGTGTGTGTGTTAACAAGTTTGTGGCTGTGTGTGGAAACCCTTTAAAAGCTTGTTGTGTAGCCAGACCCCATAAACGTTTAGCCCATAAACCCTTGATGTATGGAACATATATACACCAACAACACTTGCAAGTGCCACAAGCACACACACACACACACATTCTCAGCTTGCTTCCTTTGGGAAGCTAGTCCTGCTGCGTATTTTTTAGTGTTGTCGATGTGGTTTCAACCCGCTGCTTGGCAAGCTAGCCAGCTTGTCTAACTGAAATCCAATGTGCGTTAGAATGCCCCAAACAACCAAAGACTGGCAACCGACAACTGGCAACCGCAATGTCAATAAATATGTTACGCTTGATGCGTCTTTTTCCTATTGCTTGCTCCTTGTTGTTGGTTTAGTTTTGGTTAGTTACTTGGCTTCGATGCTTGGGGCTTTTGGGGTGTTATGTTTGTGCCTCACTCGGCAAATTTGGCCTAAACATATTTATTTGGTATTTGTGCTTGTGTTTTGAGTTTATCTACTTTTTCTCTGCTCGAAAATTCATCACGAGATTAGCATTTTATGTATGTGTGTGTTTGTTTGTGTGTTTCAACACACTTGAAATTCCTTTTGTCAAATAAAAATGTTATTGTTATTGTTTTATTCAATACAAATTCCTTAAAAAAAGTTGAGTACGATTTCGAATTGATTTTGGGTTGTTTTTTTACCCGAAGACCATGCAATGGGTTTTAAAAAGTTATAATATTTTAAATAATCGATAAATCAATCTGTCAGCGATGCATAAATGTTTATCGATGATATAATAATCTTGAATTTAGCAAAAAAAATTAAGTATGTTTCTTTTTAATTTTAAAAAACTTTTATGCCGACTTATTGTAAAACAATTAATGCATAACTTAAAATAAAAGCTTAAATTTAATTTAAAAAACATGGTTTCTTGTAGTGCACTCGTCGGTTTTCATTTGTTTTTGATTTTTGTATATTTGCTTTCTAACTTTATAAAAAATGAACCATAAATTTTCCTATGCATCAAATCGAGTGCGGAAATCAAAGCTTTTTCCTCTTTTTTGCCTATCTAAACAAAATTTCATACTATATACGTATAAAACGTGTTCTGATTGGCTTTGCATTTTTGGGCTTCTAAAATGTGTTATGTAAACTTGTTTTCGTGCAAGCTATATATATTTGCGGACATATTTGTGTGTCTATATTTGTATAGAATAAAAGCATTATTCGTATTTTCATTAGGTTATAAATTCATACGTTTAAAGATAAGATTTCAGAACAGTGAATAACTATAAAATAAACATGTTAATAATAAAATATAAGTTATATAATTATAATGATCTTAAACAACCGTAAAGAAATTTTTCATCATGTAGAATTTTTTATAGCATACATTTTTGGGCAACAATAAAAAGTTGTTATTTGTTTTAGTTTTATATATATTCTGGATTTCGATTGCCAAATTGCATTTTGTGGGCTACCAGAATTCCAATTTTTTTTTCTTTGATTTGGCAGCAAGCTAAACACAAGCACATATTTACAGTTGTAGCATTGTTGTTGCTTTTGCCTATATTGCACTTTTTGCTGTACTCAACACGCTCTTGTACTCTTCAACGTTCTCTCTTTCTCGCTCACTTGCACTCAACCTGAGGTTCAGGCACTGCCGCTGCTTCTAGCACTTTGTCGACACGCCTGCTTTGCCGCTTGTTTGTTTGTGTTTGTGTGTGTGTTTGTGTGTTGGTTTGTGTTAGCGCCAAACTGATTTACTGTTATAAATATTTGCTCGTGAGCTTTTTAAGTACTTTTTCTTTTCATAAGGCCCCCATCGCGTGTTTTGTTGCTGGTGCGCTATCGCCACGTTTGCTTTTTAGCTGCCCGTTTGCCTTCTCTCCCCATTTGCCCTTTTGTCGTGCTTACCTTTGCCTTGTATGTACATATTTCACTTGCATACTTTTCAGCGTAATTTTTATTGAATCATGTTCCTGCCCCAACGTTGGTTTCTACTACTTCAGCTATATATTTTTTTGTACGTTCATTTACTGGTTTCATTTGTACATTGTGCAAACGTGTTTTGTGTTATTCTGGTAACTCTGGTCCTAAAGTACTCCTCTCTCTCCTCTGTTTACTGTTGATGCTTTGTTCGCGGTTCCATGTTGATTTTGTTGTTGTTGTTCGTTGTGTGTGTATTTATTTCTGAGATGTTATTGCCGTCGCACTCCACAGGGGAATCATTTTGCATTAACTGAGCAAATAACCAACTTTGTTATATTTTTCGTCCATTTATTTTCTTTAGTTTGCTTTTCGCTAAAGTTGGGAGTGGGGTTTAAATGGGGAGGGGAGTGTGTTTGTGTGTGTGAAGTTGTTGTTGCTATTATTTATGCTGGTTGTTGTTCAGCCGGTTTTGGTTTCTGCTTCTTAATCTGCTTTCCCGCGTCTCTATACATTTTTTTTCGGGTAGGTTTTTGTGTGCTTCTACTTCAATGGTTATATTAACCCTCTGTTGTGTGCTGCTTGTCCACAACTGTGTGTGAGTGTGTGTGTGTGTGTGTGTTTGTGTGCCTTTGCGTGTGCATTTTTGTTTGTGTATGTGAAATTGAATGCTCAATTGAGCACTTAATTAGCAAAAACAGTTTTTAATGACGACACGAAAGCTGTTTATTCTTTGAATGCACTCCGAAAAGGCTACACTGTAATAAATACTATACTGCCTTGTAATTAACTAGTTTGCTGAAATTTTTATTAGCTTATGTCTTTACTCAAAGATTTATTTACTACTTAAGAATTTTTTTAATCATAATTTTTTAAAAATAAATATTCGTTTCTTAATTTTTTGAACTGATAATATGTAAGGTAACTAATGTTGATAAAGTTAATGATATTTATCGTGACTTAGAATGTCATCCCTCTTTCTTATACTCTTTGCTCGTTCTAAGTTGTTTTTCTTGCAGTGTGATACAAGTATTTTTGTATTTTTCTGGTGGTTGCCTGGTTGTCGTTAATTCTCATCTCTTTCTCATTTGTACAACACTCGAGCCGCCCTTTCGCTTCGTTCATTCACAAAGGTTGCCACGTCACGCACACACTCAAGCACGCGCCAGGCATCCGTTACTCATTCCCCCACTCTTAAACACACCGAGTGACAGAAAGAGAGAGAAAACATTATTTGGTGTAACTTACACACACACACACTCACACACATAGAGAGAGAGAGAGAGAGAGAGAGAGCTGTAATTGTCGATGTGATTAACGTGTTTTTAAGTGCGTCATTTTGAGCATATTATGAGTTTATAGGGGTTAATTTTCATCCAAGCAAACTTTTCATGTTTCTGTTGCCTCTAGCATTTTAATTGAATTGTTGCCATTGCCATCTCTCACGGCTTATTGCTGTTGTTGCTGTTATTGTCGACTGGTATTTATTACAGTGCCTTTTTGCACGGCATCACGATTTTTTAATTAACAACAACACTTTCGACTTGTACGTGAGAGATAGAGAGAGAGAGAAACGTGAACCAATTGATAGGGGAGAGAGGAAGAGATTTTATATCTTCTTAGCAATCTAGTTGAACAATTTTATTTAACCTTAACTGCGCCATTCCCTTAAAAATATCTTCCTTGCCCATCTTCGACATTGAGTTGCTGTCAGGAACAATTTATTTGCGTAATAGGGGAGTTTTAAGGGAGATTAAAAATCCGCATTGATCCAATAATTCCATTTTATACATATTTCATTGATAAAGTTTGTTTACAATAAGGAATCTTAAGGAGAAAAATTACAAATGAATTTTTTTTTTTCTTACCATATGAAATTTTTTAAATAATCAAAAATATTTTTAAATATATTGTTTTACTACAGATGTATAAAACTTAATCATTCTTTTCTCTAACTGTGAAAATAGCTGTGGAAATTGACAAATCGCAAACTTTGGCAACAATTTATACGACAAGTGGCGTAATTTTCGTAATTTTCGAATCAATCCGACCACGCACGAATGCACTTTTAGCTCCCCTTTTAACCGCACACCCTTCGCCTGCTCCTATTCGATAACTTTTGTGTTTGCAAGTCAACTTTTGGGTATCCCTTATGCGTGGCTGATGAACTGGAATGGGTTAGAGATATATACATATGTATACATACAAACATACATACATATGTATATTCAGTGTAGCTTTGGGATATTTTTTGGATTTTGGTTGTGGCAACTGGATTTGTAAGGGGTTACAATGCTGAATTTTATAGGCCTTTTAGTCATTGCTTAAATAAGCCGAAAACACATCATGTGGCTAGGTAGTACTACTCTCTCTCTCTCTCTTACTGTCTCATATACGAGGAGAGAATATATATTTTCTATGCGTATGTGTTCAATAGAGCGAACGTGAGTATTGTGCATTGAAGGAGCTAGAACTTAGTAACCGATTCTATCTGTTGCTCCAGGGGCATTCGATAGAAGATAGAGAGACAAAGAGAAAGAGAGAGAGAGAGAGAGCGTGTTTGGCTGTTGTAATGAAATTTGAGTAACGGATGTTTGTGTAAAACCAATAATAAGACGATGAAACGAGACGGAATGGAATGAGATGGGATGGACTGGAGTGAGAGACATGCCATAGGCCTCTCAATTGCTAGATTCGGTTCTACGTGTGCTTCTATGCATGTGTGTGTGTGCGTGTGTGCTCATGCTAAAACGGTTAACAAGTGGTGCGTGTATCAATTCAATTGAATTTGCAAATGTTGTTGTTGACAACTGATGCGTAAAGTCGACACGCAGTCATCCAGGCAACTCTACTAGGACTCATCTTTCATTCCACAGGATGATCAGCCTCAAAGCAAAGTAAAAATTTTACCCTTTCTCCATGCTTACTCAACGAACACACATACATGCAAACACCAAAGTTGGTTGGGCCACGTGTGCGAGCTCAAGATGTTTGTTTAAGAAAGCGTATCTTCAGTTTATCCAAATGATATCCTCGGGTAGACGCACATAATGTGCTAAAAGGGGAGGAAGGGTATAATAGAGGCATAGTGAAAACTCTGAAACGAACGGTTCAATCGAAGTCTGCTTGCCTATAATGCTAGTGTTCTTCATAAGTTTTGCAAAATTGTTAACAATTTTCTTGCAATTCTGAATAAAAAATACATCTACGAGGTATCTGCACGTCAATACGAACAATGTTTGACTTGCATTTTTTATTTTTATCGCATTATCTTTTGACTGACAAGAGTCAATCGAAATGCGTGCAAAAGCTCAAAAAGAAAACTCATTTAATCGCTTATTGTCGTGGGGCTTTAAAAAGAAACTTTTTTTTTGTTGTGTATCCAAGCGCCAGGCAGTAAATCCAAAGGCAATCAGAAGGAAAGAGAAAAACAAAGAGAGAGAGAAAGTGTGTTAAACAAAAAACAAAACAAAAAATCAGATGCTACATCAAAATGGATGCCAAGCTTCATGTTGTTAGCGTCTGTCAAGGATAAGGGAGCGTGCGGGTGACGGGGGAGCTGAAAGGTTGAAAGGTAAAAAGTGTGAGCGGAGTAGCTTAAGAGAAAAGTAGGGTAGTGAGAATGGGGGGGTTAGGGTGTTTTCGGGTACATCATCCGATGACACCCAAACGTCACTTTGACGACCTCGTCGCTTATTCCGGTCTGCACCTGAGCTATTCCTGCACTTTTCACATTTGCACTGCAACCCTCTTTACCTTCTTTGCAACCCTCCGCATCCGTTTGTCTGCCTCTGGTTCTTCTTTTTTTTCCTGGCATTTCCACGCTTTTTCAACGGCTTTCTACGTTTTATTTATTTTTGTGCTGTTGTTGCTGTTGGCCTCGATGATGGCGCGTATAGTTTGCCATAAAAGTTTTTCGCAGCCAGTCAGGATTTTTATTAGGTTTTTCCACCGTTGTATGCTTCCATCTCTTATTTTTTGCACGCTCTTTTCACATGCAACACTGGTGTGGCAACAACTGGCAGCTGGCTAAAGTGAAGAAGCCGTTGCAGATGAAGCCCGGGCTTTATTGTTATGGCAACATCGTAAAAATTTACCATACTCCTCGTAGTTGAGTAGAAAGCAACACAAACAACAACAACAACAACACACAAAACAAAGTTATCGCATTTTTATGACAATTTGACGACAGCTTTCATTGCAATTTTTAGAGGTGGTCTCGGTCCATTCGCTCGGTTCATTCACTTTTTTTTTCCACAAAAATCCCATTACTCTTTTACAAATCTTCCTTTTCACATAAAGAACTGGTTAAGCGGAGGGGTGTGGATATGAATTCATTTTAAAAACTTTACGTTAAAATAAAATATGCATATTTTAGAACTGAAAAAAAATCCTTAAACACTTTCCTTAAACAAATTGTTTGAGAATATTTATTGAAAAAATTCATTAATTATTTCCTTGTATCATTTTTAGTATGATACAAAATTATTTCATATTTAAAGTCTATAATCTTGCGCTTTTTGGCAAAGGGTTCGACGTCAATTTGCTAAAAACTCAAAACTATTTTGAGTAAGTTTTCCAAATATGCTTTTAATTTAATCAAAATCTTTTTTCTATTCTATTTTACCATTTAAAAAAAAAATCAATGCAAATCCCCAAATTAAAAGTTTCAACAAATTTTTCATTGATTTTCATGAACTTTCTGGTGATTTTAATTGAGGCGGGGGTACAATTCCTCTGCTAGCCGCCTACTCTATTAGTTTGCAAAGTAGCCCAAGTTTCGGGGCATCTTAAAAATGAGCAAAGCTTTCAAAGTGTGAGGAACCGCAAAAACTGAAAAACTGTGGGTGTTAGTGTGTGTGTGGTGAGTTTCTCTGCGACGTTTGCCATATGAAAATATTCTCACATTTGAACTTCGAACACAGGAAACACTAAAACGCAACAGCAACAACAACAAAGAAAACTAAAACCAGAAACGCATTGGTTGCCTGTAGCCTGGATTGGCATTTACCAAAGCCATGCCAAATACTCTCTCTCTTTCTCTCTATCTCTCCACCAGTCTAATGCTGCAACAATAATAAAGAGGAGGGAAAAAGTCCTGGTTTCTCCTGGTTCTCTCCTCTCTCTCTCTCTCTCTATGGAGAACGAGGGAAGGGTGCGTAAAAGCACACCCTACCTGTCTAATCGGTGTTTGTTAGTATATAAATCTAAAAGTTAATCCGCTTGTATTTCCGCATGGGCGCTGTGAGGTTAGACCGGAAATTCCGCTCTATATATGCAGCATGCAACAGAAGCAGCAGCAGTGGCAGCAGCAGCGACGCCTGCGCCAATGTTGCAAAGGACACATTCGAAACGATTGTGTGCGTCTGTGTTTCTGTTCGGTCGTGCTTTGGTGTTGACGACGGAAGTTGGAGTTTGGAAACTCCTAATGCTCCTGCTTTTTACCGCCTCCGTTGTATGGGGATATTTTGTTGATGTTGTTGCTGTTGTTGTTGTGTTGCACTGTTGTACAGTATACAGTACATTTGTTCCATCCTAATGGTTGCGGCAATCCGCTCTATCCATGTTTCTCTCTATGGCTTTGTATGTGTCTGTTTCGGTTTTGTTGTGTTTGTGTGAGAGTTGCCAAAATATATAGTATATTTTTTGGCTCCTTGTTCAAAGCTCTTTCACTCTCAGCTACAAAATGCATTTATGCTCAACTCCCAAAAGTGTAGTTGCTTGGTTTTTGTTGTTGAATGTTTTTTATCTTTGCCTTATAGATATTCTGGTTATTAAAGTGCAAACAAACAACTCTTCAACTACAAAACACTGCAAGAAATATGCAAAAAAAACTTCAAATATTTAAATAATAATTCTTGTTCTGTTTAAAGTTTTGTTTGAAGAGACATCAACAAGCTGAGAGCAGATTAGAACCTTATCAATTATATAGCTATATTTTTTTTTTGAGTTTATATCAATAGGAATTATTTTAAAGTGCCTATATGTCTATGAAGATATGATTTAAGTTTTGTAAAAATGCTGTGTAATGATTTTTAAAAAATAATTTAATTCTTTAAGTGTATTTGCATCACTTGCAACGCTTGTGCTGCTGTTGTAGCTGCATGCTGCACTTGGCAATTAACGTAGATGTTCTCTTGGCCACCTCCCGCATACATGCAATCTCTAACTAGTTACATCGTCGCCACCTACACGTTCCCTTCTGCTCCCATGAATATTGCATATTGCTCTCTTTGTGAGATGGAGTGCAAGCAAGAAGAACTCGTCGTCGGTTCGTTCTGTGTTTGGATCCGAAGTAAGATGGCTATTGTTCGAGTGTTCCCATCTTGAGCACGAAAAGTGCAGCGAGAAAGCTAGCGAGAGGCCTAAATGGAGGAGAGCCGAAAGCCAGAGAATAAAGAAAGCATGAGAGTAGCTTCTCTACTACTCCCTCAACTCTTTAACCTCTTCGAACTGAGTGTATGTGTTGACAGCGTTCTGTGTGTTTTTTCTGAGGCTGTGGAAATTGCCTAGTTTGGAAATGTAGACGGAGTTGAAAGTTGAAAAAAAAAAAATACGTAAAGTGCGGGTCAGGCTTGACTCGGATGGATAGATATAGAGATAGGAAAAATGTGTGTGTGGGAAGGATAGGGTCATAGCAGGTCCTGGCGCCAGCTGCTCTCGACATGGAAACAGAGGCATGTTAGTAGGAAGGGCTATAGGGGTTTACCGAAAGGGTCGTAGTCGTTGTCGTCGCTGCGACTGCTGTCAGTTTAGCACAAAGCCATATCCTGGCTCCAGGGAGAGGAAGCCTGCTCATCTCGGTTTTGCGCATCGGTTCAGAGGGCAAGTGGTTTGGCGGATATCAGTATATGTGTGTGTGTGTGTATGAGAGAGCTCTTCTCAGTGTGTTGAGAGTGAGATATTGACAATTGGTAGTGTGGGTTGGGCTCAAGGTATGGATTTTGGGTCCATGGGCCTGCCTGCCTGCCTGCTGGTAACTAATAACCAAGTAAATTGATACGTGACCCTGCATTTAAATGCCATTATTGCCTAGCGTTTGGCCACTCCAATACTCAAAGGCGCTGCGTGACGTCAGTTGAGTGGTCGGTCGATGGGTCTGGGGGCTTATAGGGTGCCTAGGGTACGTCTAGGTAGATTGTGGTTTTTGCTGGGTTGGTTGGTGTGGCTGGTATTCCAGGTACTCCTGGTGCTCTCTCTCTCTCTGTCTCTCTCTCTCGCTTCGACAATATGTGATTGGAATTTTTGATGAGCCTCGCTTTTGACGTATTGATTGACTCTGCACAAACACCAACATGCACTTATACACTCTACAAAAAGAGCAAAGAATAACCGACGTACTTACCCTCTCTTTTCGGCTAGAGAGGTACACCTGCCTTCCACCAGCTGTCCTGCTCACATTTATGACGTCTGTCAGCGACAGAAAAGATTGCAGAAAAGTTCGGTTCGGTTCAGCTTTTCTTGCTTTTTTTTTGCCCAAAAATTGAGTGAAGTATGGTTGCAACAGCCAAGTGGCAAACGCACCTCAACACCCAATGTTCTCACTCCTCGCCCTCTGCTTGTCTCGTTTGTTGTTTGCTTTTGGGGTTTTCGGCTTTCCACGGCCTGCACTACCGACCAACAAAGAAAGAGAGGGAGAGAGTGGGATAGAATGAATCTGTGTGTGAGGGAGATAGCTTAAGCTCCAGCTACATAAGTATTGCATGCTTATATGTATGTATCGGTATCCGTAGCTGTTTCTGTAACTTTAGCCTGTATCCTCCTTTTTTCCTGCTGCGGCTGCTGCTGCTGACCTCCAAGGGTTGCGGGGAAGAACGTCAAGCTTGCTGCAACTTTTGTGTGTGTGTGTTCGACCAAGAACTACAACAACGACAACAACAACCGTTGTCTTCTTTGCTTAAGGAAAATTCCTTTTCTGTGTTCGCAGTGGGGGGGATGGAAATGGTTCGGCGGAAATGAGCACGGAAAATAGTACACACGACCGGAAACTTGCATAAGTTTCGTTGTTATTGTTGCGTATATAAGTATATGTATATATTCGTAGACAGACAGTGTGGCAAACGGCAGTACCACAACCGGTCTGCAGTTGTTTAACTTTTCCTCCCTCTCTCCTCCTTCCTTCCATCCTCTTTCGCCACTTGGACGTCCGACATCCGTCGTCGCTGTCACCGTTGACGCCGCACACCCGCGGCTATGATTAAAGTTTTCCTTTTAATTTCTAACAATTGTGTTTCGGTTTAGATTTGGTTTTTGTGGTTTTTGGGGAGATTGTACAGCAGTACCCTAAATTAAACATTTTACATTTTGGGCATATTAGTGGCTATAATGCAGGAAACCTTCCACTTTTCGATATAATTATCTATATAAGACATGTTTAATAGCAAAAATGGACATTTACCGATATGTTTAGCCAGATAAACTGTAAATCGACACATATCGACATTTTATGAAACAAAGTTATATAAAAAACATGTTAATTAAATACAAATTTAAAGTTTGATCCAGTTCTATATACTAACGAAAATATGTTTCAAATAAAAAATCGATAATTATCGATATATTAAGACGATGAAAAATGTTTTCCCTTCGTACTGAGAAATCTGTTTAATTATGAATTAACCTTTTTCTTAAGACAACTAGATTTTAAGGAAGTTTTTATTCAATAAATTCTAACGGAGATATTCATATTTATTTATAGTTAGTTGAAAGCTGTTGTTTCGATCGATTAAATATCGAAACATCAAACTAACCCTGTAAACTATTTTATATGCACCCCACAAACATAATCGCATTCACATTGAATTTGTTACCTAGCCGGATTTTATGTATATAAACCAACGTAATATAGCTGTAGGTATATATGTACATAGTATATCCGCTTTCGATAACTTCTATACACAACTCAACAGCATCAACATCAGCACTCAATCCACTCAATTGGGTTTTTTTCGCTCGCTTCGTCCGCTTGCTTCGTCGTCAACAAAATAACAGTACTAGGAGGATGTAGGATGCATTCGTTGTGGTCGCAGTTAGAATGTCAGGCATTTAGCACGGAGCAGGGTATTTAGACATTTGCCGTCTACTTACACAGCATTCCACTTCTCTTTCCTTTCCTTTCCACTCGACTCGACTCGACTCTCGTCACATTCCACGCACATCCGTTAAGCTTCTACTTCTTGCTCTCTTGTCGTGCCCATTTTAAAGACTTGGCCGCACTGTTATGCCCACACTCTTATCCTTACATACTCTCTGCATCTTCACTCTCCATCTCACTCTCAGATTATACACAAACTTGTCGCTCTACGTGGTGTGAAAAATATTTAAGCGTGAAGTTTTAGCAGCGGTTTTTGCTTGAAGGCTCATTGTCGTTATCGTTTCTTCGCCCTTCCCGTCTCATCTCTTCGTCTACGTATTGTCTTTCCTCTCTCTCTCTCTTCTTCTTCTCCTCGTCGTCGTCGTGACGAACATCGTGTTTCCGCATCATTTTTAACGCCACTTTTGTGTAAGCTTTGCTTGTCTGTGTGTCGGTGTGTATTAGTGTTAGTATTAGTATTAGTGCTTGGCTGGTTGGTATCCGTGTCGGTATTTTTGTGGATTTGTTTTGTGTCTGAGGGTGTTTTTCTAAATGGCTTTTAAAATCTCATCGCCAACGTTTTGTCCTCGGCAAAGTCTCGAGGCTATGCGAGAGGACTTTTTGTGGTTGTCTGTGTGTGTGTGTGTGTGTCTCGTCTATTGTAAACGGTTGCTAGCATCAAAACGGGGTTCGGGGTAAGGGAGTGAGCAACTGCAATGCACAGTTGATTGTGTTATTGGTTTGTGTTATTTTTTTTTTTTTTTTGTAATTTTCGTTTTTGCTTTTGACTTGCGTTTTGATTGTCGCCACGTTTGCCAATTGAAGTTTTTGTATTGTTTGTTTCTTGGGGGTTTCTTTTTTGCTTTCATTTTTTTTTTTAGCATGTTTCGTAAAGTTGATGGCTTACATATCGAACTGAAATTGAATTTGACTAGAAATGAAAGAAAACAAAAAATAAATATGATTATCAAGCTTATAAAGGGAGTAAAATGTTTTGAATAATGTGAAATCAGATAATTCTAAATTATTTACCTAAATTCTTAACAAAATTGTGTCTTTTATTTAAAAATTTATCTTATTAGTCGGTGACAAATAATTATTAAAAAATTGAGTTCTTTAAAAAATCGGTTTAGTTAAGTCAAAGTAAATTTCCTCTAACAGAGTTTTTGATTAAATCCTGGCAAAATGATTTAAATAAGTTAGTATCAGTCCTTTATAGGTTATTTCATACATTTCACTTCACTTCATCGTTTCACGTCTCGTATTGAATCATTCGCACACTTTAGGCACAAATTGAAGCCACTAATAATCAAATCCAGTACAAGCTCATATATATCTTATAGCCTTAAATACACAGACGCATACATATGTACGTTCACATACACGCACACACACACACTCACACACACTCACATAGACATGTCCCAAAAGTACAGGACGACGAACAGGACTCATCCGATTTGGCTTTGGTTCACACTGGAACAAGGCAATAATTTCAGCTTCTAAGCCCTATTAACCATTGCTAACCGGAATGGTGGAAGCAACCAAGCGAACAACGCTCTAAGGGGTGAGTGGGGATGGTAGGAGGGGGGTGGTGTTGGTGGTATCGGAATGGGGTGTTTTTAGCTGGTATTGCATTGAGCAATTGAATAAGCGGCACAAGGCACACACAAAGAACGACCGACAGTCGACTTCGTTGCACAGGCACGCACGAATGCACAACAAGAGGTATGAGTACAAGCGGGAGAGGTTAAAGTGGATGGAGAGGGTCTTGGGACGATGATGATGATGATGATGATGATGATGACGTTGCCGGAACCAGCAACTGTTGTGCGGTGCACGAGGGCCGTGCAAAATCCGGAACGTACGAACATATTGACAAATTATCCTTTTTACACGCATCGCCTGCTGAGTTCGGCCTCGCCTAGCGGAGGTCCTGCCTGCCACACACACACACACACGCGCATGCAATATATATATATACGTATATATATATGTATACATACATATACATAACAACTCGTATACATGCTAAGCCATTGTTAAATGTGCCAATGTGCACACATAGTCCAACAGCCTCATCGACCTCCTCGTCCTCAGCATCCTTGTGCCGATCTACCTCTTTCCCTCCTCCTAGCCTTGGGCACTGCGCCCAGTTTGTGTACATAAACAGTAGTGCAGAGATCTGAAAACATCAACGACAACAACAATAGCAATGAGAACAACCACAAATGCGATGAAGAAGCAGCAGAAGCGGATGAAGATGCCTCTTTGCTATATATGCAACAACAGTCAAATGTTCAATCGACAATATGTATTTGTCTTTATGTGTGTTTTTGGGTGCGTGTGTATATTTTTTATGCAACGCTTTGTCCATTGTTGCACCTTGCATAACCCGAAAGTTTTTCTTGTGGTTTTCGTTATAATATTCAGAACCTGAATGGTCTCTCGAAACGAATCCTTAACTCATCTGAATTTTTTCTATGTTAAATTTTAAACTTTTTTATTTAATAAAATATTTGAACCTAGTTTAAAAAACTTTCAAGTTTAATTTTATTTAAACAGATCTTTGTTTATACTTGTTCTAAACAATTTATCAAATATTTAACAAAAAAAAAATATTTTCATTTTTAGGAACAACTTCTTTTCGATACTATCGTTTAATATGTCCTTAGTAAGTTTGCAGTAGCCTTTTCACCATTTCCCTTCGAAATTGTGCCAAATATTCGAACAAATTTATCATACATACCACAACAACATCTGTTATTGTAATGGTTTTTCTGGTGTTTTGTATGTGCCTGCCCCAATAATTGACTCAACTTAACCTCTCTTTCCCCCAAAAAAGTATGCAACAGCATTTTGCATTATAACAAAAACTCTGCAGTCGCTCTGCCAACGTTGACTCCAGCATAGCTGCTAGCCAGGAGGCAGCGACGTTAGCAGTAGCTGCGAAGGTGTTGAGCACATGAACCGCAAATTTTTGTTGTGTTTACAGTATTCGCTTGTTGTATACTCTTTGTGAAGGATGGGAAAAGGATATATTTGGTTTGGCTATGTATCAATATTTTATAAAAAAATAACTTGTTAATTAATTCTATTACTTATGTTAGATCTCTTATATCTGATATTATTTGTTATTAAAAAATGAATTGTTATTTATAATCAAACAACGTACAGAGTATTTCTCTGTCGACTATGTTCGTCTGCAATGTTCTGCCAAAGCAACAACAACATTTATGAGCGCGTGCTTCGTGTTAAATGCAAAAGGGGAACAGCAACAAGAGCAACAACAACCGACGACCTCAGCGATGTCGATGTCGACATTGTTGTTATTGTTGTGGTATCGCTGGTGGTGGCCACCATTTTGAGTCTTGCTCTCTCACTGCTCTGCACTGCATTGCTGCTGACAGACCCAACACAGGCAGGCTGGCAGACACACAGACAGACTACAGCCAACCGGCCGAACTAACTAACTGACTGACAAGCAGCCGTCCCGTGTTTGCTGCAAGAAAATCAACCCCCAGCGCTGCATTTATGCAGCATGGGCGATGACAGAGGTTGCTGCTCCTTGTTGCCGTTGTTGTTGTTTGTTTTTGATAGTGCCTGTTGGTGGTGAAGCAGCGCAGTGCACATCCCAAGCTGGCAATGCCATATAGTGCACATGAACTGCACCGAGAGAATGAGAGCGAGAGACAGTGAGAGAGAGAGAGAGAGAGAGCGAACAAGCGAAAACTGCTCTCCAACCAAAATCAGACAGTTATTTTTGCTCTCATGCTCTGGCTCTGCCACACACTCAACGCTCACACGCCGACGCCGCCTGCTGTGAGAGCAGCATTAGCCCCCACACACACGTTGAGTTTTCTAAGCAATATACCGCTCTCCCATGGCGCACTGTGCTAGTGTAAGTGCGAGCGTAAGTGTGCGAGTGTGAGTGAGAGTGCGAGTGCGAGACGTCTTATCCAAAAAAAACGAAACGACTCAACTGTCGACTCAACTCTCGACTCTCACGCGCCTGCTGAACAGCAAAGCATTTTAGTCCTTTCGCAAACGTCGTCAGCGTCGTATGCGTTTGTCTTGCTTTGCTTGGTATGTTCGGTCGGTTCGCTCTCAAACTCTGATTCGATTTACCGTTGCAAATTACGATTTAAATTGCGATTCTCAATTACCAGCGTTTGTGTGATAAGTGCCGTGTTTTGTTTTGCGCCGTTGTCTGTGTGTGTGTGTGTGTCTGTTGATGTGTGGGTGTCTCGCTTACGGTGTATCAATGTCGGTGTCGATGTGAAAGGCATTCAAGCGAATTCAATTACAATTACAATCGCAATTAGTGTAATTATGGCGGCCACTTAAGGTGTGGGTGCTACCAAAGGAGCAACGCGTAAGGGTGCCCGCAGAAATTTGAAAAGTGAATGCGACTCTCAAAACGTAATCAGCATCCCCAAATTTGCCGCTGGTTAAGCGCGACAAAACGTGCAAATATTTAAATAAGGAAATTGCATCCCCCTCTAGACAAGCAACACACACTAGCCCCCGCCCCTCTCACCCAAAAACTACATGCCATCCCAGTGCAGTTTTCAAGATTTGCCGTTAACCTTTTTCGCCATAAAGAAAGCGGCAAAGTTTTGAGTTCCTCTGAGTTAGTGTGTGTCGGTGTGTGTGTGTGTATGTAAAAGTGCGTGTCGCGGTCTCACTCTCTCGGCAGCGCAACAGCTCGAAAAAGTTGCCCCCTCAGAACTTCCCACGTCCCTCTCACACTCACTTACTCCACACTGAAGCATCGACGTCGTCGCGTAGTCAAGCAAAAGTTTCTGGGCGAGGAATTTAAATTGGAAAAGTAAAATGAAAAGAAAAGCGCTCGAATAAAAGTTAAACAAAGTGCAAAATAAATATTAAATTAAAAAAAAATAATAATAAAAAAACGAACGAATTTGTGTTCTTGTGTGTTTCTGTGTGTGTGTGTGTGTGCGAAAGTGTGGAAGTGGAAGGAGCAACAAGAAAAGCAACAACAGAGCAGCGCAGCCAGGACTTGCGTTGCCTTCATTAATGCATTTGCCGAGCCACGCTGGAGGCCAAGTAAATCTCAACCTTTTGCACATAGCTCGACGGCATCATTTATAAAGCGCTTTTATACAGCAGCAGCACCCGACCGCTCATTCTCTCGCATTCTCTCGCATTCGCTCGGTCGCTCTCGCTTTATCTATCAACGTGCTTGGTTGGTTGGTGTGTGAGTGTGTTTTATTATTCCGTTTTCTTGGATTAACTCAATTTGTTGCCGTCGCGGTCGACGCGCTGCTCGTGAAAAATCGAAACACAAGTGGCGAACAACAACAACAGCAAGTGGAACAAGAGCAAATAACTGTAGAAACGTAGCCAACAGTTTGGAAACGGGAATTACGCATACATATATATATGTATATACATATATATTGTAGTGCAATTCGATTCACAGGAGCAACAACAGCAGCAGGCACACATACACACACACACACACAGACAGGCAGAGGAGCAAGCAAGCGAGCGAGCGAGCGAGCTTTGTTGTCCTCTGCTGATAGGCGTGTGTGAGTGTGTGTGTTTTACCGTTTTGCCTTCACCTTGTTTGGATTATAAACCATAATAAATGATGGAATGGCTACCAAGAGGATTACCCAGCATTCATGCACCGATACCGATTTGTGGTGAGTCGTTGGTAAAGTTTGTCGTCTCGTCCCATATCGCGCCCCATTGCCCCCAGCACCACTCTCAACTATTTGGGAACCAAACCAGCACAAGGGATACACAACCAATACTCAAGCTGCATAATCCACATAATCTTAAGTGAAACCAAAACGTTTTTGTGCATTTTTGAACATGAGTTCTGTGTAAATTGGATTAAATATGTGTAGAAAGCATATTTTAACATTACACAAGGGATTATAATCTGACTTCTGGGTATTATATGTATATATATCAGATTGTAATGTATCATTATCATCAGACTAAGTTTGAATTTTAAAATATTTCAGATAGACTACAAATATCTCTCAATATGTCGCACATTCTTCACTATGAAGTGTCTTAGAATGAGTAAATAATTTCGATATAACATCTCACAATCTAGTAGGAGGGCCCGTTTCTGTTTGTGTGTTGACAACGAGCTGACAACACTCTTCAAATGGAGCATTCCACAAAACGCTTGAAATAATCACCTCCCCGCCGCACTCCCACAACCGCCCCGCTTTTAAGCACAACACAATGTCTAAACAAGCAATAAAATTTCCGACAACCTCCATAAAAACACTCGACACTCAAAAATAAATGCTGGGCACTAATTGTCTCTCAAACCCCCCCAAAAAAAAACGATACGTTTACGAACGACTCGTTTGACTCGTAAATATTCCTCTTACTCCTCCTCCCCCAATTCAACACGCACTTTCGTGCCCCTGGGGTTGATTCACTGGCAAGTCTATAAAAAAATTACGAATCGAAAAGAAATTCTATCGTTTTGTGGGCCTCCATCAATAAGTTTATTTTAATTTCCATTTATTTATTTGAGCAGCACGCAATTAAATGCAGTCAACAACAACAGAACAGTTTTTCAAACTATTATGTGGTAGTTTTTTTTTTTGGGGGGGCTCCAATATGTCCCATTTTTTTTTTCACACCAAAGAACTAATTTCCCAGTTGCGTGTTGTTTATTTTTTTGTATTTTTAGTGGAGGAAATGGTATCGTATGGGATCGCATCACTTAAAGCAAATATAAAAACATTGAATGGAAAAGAGAACCTTATGCCACGGGTCGTAAATGCGAGAGATCGTGAGGCGAGAATTGATTAATTTGTTAGTTGTTGTTCTTGTTGTTGTTGTTGTTATTGTATAACAGCTGTTGGGGTAATGTCAGAAGAGGGTAAGACAGCAGCTATCTCTAGTATTTTGCTACTGAACTATTTTTCTTTTGTGCAGCTGTTGAGAAAACTCTTCGAGCGCTTTTGCCGTGTGTTTTCTGTTTCTGTTACTGTTTGTTTTCTTAGCAATTTCCGGTGTGCGTTGTGTGTTTTATGTATTATTATAGCTTAATATACAAAGCCAGAGCAGCTATTGATCTTTAAAAGTCTTAATTTTTTGAAAAAATAGAATGATATACGGCTGAAATAAGATGAACTCACGTAATATATTACTGTTTATTACGATGGATAAGAAAGAACTATACGAAGATCTAAGGGTATCTTATCAAAAGTTTCCTTTGGGCATATCAAAGTTTTCCTTAGGCCATCTTATGAAGAAAAAAAATCCAAGGAACTTTTCTTCATTCTAACAACACTTTCATTTCCCTGGTCTAAATAAGTTTTTAGAAAGTGTTTCTGTTATCTTAGCTACAAAATTATCTCAAAGTAATCGGTTTTCTTAGACCATAATCGTTAGTTAACTAGTCGATGAAATAGAAGAAGATTCGTATACATTTTTTATTCTAAATACACGTAAATATTGCCTTAGTTCCAGTACTTTTCGGAGAACTATTCCGTAATCTTAAATCTTAGCCAATTCCATACATGCACAATTTAACCATTTTTATTCTCAATTTCTATCAAAAAGTTTACTTCAGTTGACTTTTTAATGAACTCAGTGGCTTTGGGCCATGTTTCTGAACGAATTTGGCAAATTTTGTTGTTTTGTTTAGTCTCTTGAATTATTTTATTTGCATTTGCATAACTAATCATTTAATTATCAGCTTTGTGCTCTGGCAAAAGTCATTTAAAATTTAAACCACTAGCGACTGCCTCTCTCTCTCTGTCTATCTTTGTGGAATCGTCAGCCCGCAGCATATTGTGTATGTCAAATAAACAATTGTAATTCATTTGCTCGTCAATGTAAATATATGCAAGAGCAACAGCAGCAGCAACATAAATATATTTCACTGTTTATGTTATTTAATTCGCAATAAAACGTAATGTTCAACTCCCATTTCATCGCCCGCAAGATCAACAAGCAAATATTCTCTCATATTTAGTTAAGGCAAACGCATTATTTATTTATGCATTTTCGCATTCCAACCGAATAGTACAAATATAAACGTTAAGGGACCTGCCGGCTATTAAATGTCTGTCAAATAATCAATTTATGCATCTTTTTTTTTCTTCTTTTGACTCCCAAATGTTGAATAACAAATTTGGCTGTAATTCGAATGGAAATTGTTTTAACAATCGACTTCTTGTCATAATGCTCAACGGATAAGTTATTGTATGGATTCAAAACTATGAAGCTGTTGCTGACTATGTAAATACCCTATTACTTCAGAAGATACTTGCGTCTTTTAATATTTCTGTACAACATATTAATGCTAAAGATCTTAAAACCCCAACTTTTCGTAAGTGTTAAACCAATAAGGTTGCTAAAGGTTCGATTTGTTGATTTATCGTTCCCACTAAAAGAGTTATTGACGGCGCCTTTTATTTGTAGATCCTACTTCTGTTAACAGCTCCTCCCCTCTGTCTCGCTCTCCCTCTCTCTCTCTCGCTCTTTTTACGATTCGTTTCATTTTGGGTCAATATTTGCTCAGCTTGGGCAATAAACGAAGTGAAAATTGCATGTAAATGATAATTATTTGTGTAAACATTTTTGAAGAGCATCATGTGCGAGCATTTTAAGCTGCTTTGTTCAACGAACCTATTTGATGAGCAAAGTCGCCTTCAAAAATAACAAACAAGCTAAAAATTAACAAAGAAATAAAATATTTTCGTTTAAAAGAAGATGAAATGTGTAGAAAACGTGTTTTTCTGATATGTTAGTAGAAACATTGAAATGAACTTCGATAAATACAAGTAAAAACAAAATCATTCACGTTCATATCGATCAACAACGGCAAGTTATGCTTTTCGTTAAACAAATATGGTTAACTCAACCATTTGGCAACAATGCAGAATAAAATTTAAGTCAGTTTATTATCAGATTATGTTTCGCATGTATCAGACTTAAGTTTAATACCATATTTAAGCCAGATGCATAAATATTTATTGGCTGTGCATAAGTGTTCCATTTTGTATATCTCTCGGCATTTTATGGTCAATCAAAGCGATTGAATCTATAGAAATTTATATAGATCTAACTCCTTTTGAAGCCGTTACATATATTGAACGCAATTAACAAGCAGCTAAATCGCATTAAATAACTTTCAATGGCCAAGAACAACAGGAACAACAATAATAAGTCCCTCCTCAGTAGCGATTACAATAAACTGTTCGCACTTGAATACTTGGCAAGAGCAACAAGAACTGCTTTTAATCCCTAAGTGTCACAAACACTCAGCGTACTTAAAATGTGTCTAGCACATATATACAAACACACATACATACATATCGCATAGCATCTTAAGATATTTTACTCTTGGGTTTTGACTTGTCTTCTGTCTCCTCGGAGGCTATTCAATTAAAATGTCAGCTCGGAATTGTCGCAACAATGTTTGTTGCTGCATGCCACGAACGGGCAACAAGGATATGGAAATGGATGTGGAAATGCAAAATGGAAATGGAAGTAGATATGTGTATAACCGGCAGCTGTTGTTGCTAGTGTTTCTGTGTATCTGTATCTGTTTCTGTTAGTGTTGTTTGTAGTGCAACATGAATTTGGATTCGAAATAATAGAGAATAGTTTGTGTGTGAAGGACCAAAAGTGACATGGCATTTGTGTATAACCCCGATTAACGATCTTTATCCTTAGCTACCTACATAAATTTTATATACTCCCATGCACTTGGAGAAAAATGAGTGTGCTTTTAAAGTGAATTTATTGATTCCTTTGATCTTGGCCATATAATTTTAGTAAATTTCTCACTCGTATGTTTTTTCTTGAAGTGCTTATTTTAATATTGTTCTCCGTTTAGGGACACATCGTCAAGTTAGTAAATTTGTCTGGCAATTACTTAAGCAGCCAACACCAAACTGCCAATCGACCGAAACGACAAAAGAAAAGAGGAACAAAGAATGGCAAGAGACCAAATAAACAAGTGACCGAACGAGCCTTTCGACCCAACTAAACGATGCCTTCTAACAGGCTGACTGCTTTAGCTTTGGCTTTGGCTTCGGCTTCGGCTTCGGCTTTGACTAGAAGGGTCAGAGTCATTAACATGCTGTTGTCGTTGCTGTGTTCGTAGCAGCATTAAGGGGCGACATCTGCACCTTTTTTCCTGTCTGACACTCTCAAAGCCGCAAGGCAAAACCGAAAGAGAAAGAGAGAGAGAGAGAAAGGAAGATACTGTAAAAGAGGCGACAGCTTTGACACCAAAAAAGCCAGCCGCATTGTGCCACGCCCATCAACATATAGATGAAGTGGCTGGCAGCAAGCAGGCCGCAAAAACATGTTTGTGTTCGTGTGTGTGTGTTTGTGTGGCAGGACACACATGCAACAGAAAGTCGACGAAAGCAGCAACCAAAAATTTAATGCAGCATAAAATAGCATTTTTGCCCAAAAATCGCTGTTTGCTTATGCAAATTTTCTTTTTATTTTGTGGCTAGGAGTTTTCTGTCAGCTTAATGCTCACACACATGCATACTGTCACACACACACACTTTTAGGCCATGGCCTTTTTGCACTTTTGGGAGTTCGTTTCACTTAACCTTTCCTTCTATGTTTTTTTTCCCCCTTGCGGTTGCTTCACAATTGCTATAAACCCTACTATAAATATATATATTCTAGTATATGTATGCTGCAAGCATATTTTAGATGAACTGCGTGTGTGTGTGTGTGGCAAAACCTAGGCAAAGAATATGTTGACGTCGATGGACGACCAAAAAGTTTGGCACTGTTTGAACTTTGGTTATGTTGGTGTTAAAGTTTTTCAACTCCCCAAACCCCCCCTTCGCGCTTAAAACTTTTAAACAAGTATTCTCGAACTAAAAATGTGTGTGTGTTTGTGCTTTTTGGGGAGGAGTGAGGGGTTGTACGGATTTTGGTCAAGCAAACTAATTTGTGAGCATTTTCATCAGCTTTACCAAAGTGGAAAGTTAACTAGAAAGTTAAAAGTATTTGCTTTGCTTATACAAATATACAAATTTGTCAGTTTGAATTCAATTATAAATTGCGTATGAGTTTTTGAATGCAAATTTTAGTTAGTTTGAGACCTGAGTTAAATAAGCATAGATCGATCTTACCACTTTATTTCTTATATATCGTTAAGAACCAAGTTTGAAAGCTTAGATAAAATATTGTAGAAGTTCGAGCTCTTTATCAACGATCGACCGCTCTTGTTGCTAACAGACTACGAACTGCCGCCTTTCTACAGACTTATGTTAGGTTACATATACATAAATGTTACAGAGCAATACAGTGTTGCACTTAACATCTGGGTATCGATAGTAACTTATGTATAACCGTCCTACTATAATATGTACATTTCTTAATAATATTTTTTGAATTTGTTTTTTGTACACTTTTAACTTTCATGGGTTGTTAATGTGATCTTATGCTCAATAGTCCTTCGAAATAATAATGTGTATCAATAAATTTGGAAAAATGTTAAGAAGCTTTTTATGTTGATAATTAAAACCAATTAGCTTAGGCTTATCTATATATCCCATATATCCTATTTCTATCCCTTTGGCCGCTTTTTTCTGTCACTTTTTTCATTTTGGCTAATAAGTTTTTTTTGTCTAATGCCTGCTAATACGATTTTGCATAAGAGATGCCATGTCTAAAGAATATTTCTGCAAATTCCTTGGTTAAAACTCAAGCTGCCAACTGGGAATAAAAGTGTGTGTGTGCGTGTGTGTGTTTGCATGTGTGTGTATTTTGCTGTGTGGTCGGGGAATTTGTCTGGATAATAAGAATATGTAAAGCGAGTCTGGATGCGAGAGAGTATTAAAACTTAATTTAAAAACCCATTGCGTTGTATATTTGCATGCAAGACAAACAACAACAACAACTGCAAAAGGAACAGCAACAAAAAGGACACCTTGGGAATATATGCAAAGGATAAGAGAAATGAAGTCCTTGCCTCTTTCTCGAGTAGCTGCAAGTTACTGTGTATGTGTGTGTGTGTGTTTGTGTCTGTTGCAAGGCGTCACTTTACGCAACTGTACAAACAGTTGCACAAATAATAAGGATGCGAGTAAGGAGAGGAAGGGGAGCGGAAAGGCAGGCGGTTTGTGGGCTTGGCTTAAGAACGGGCCACTTTTAAGAACGAAACTAAAAACAAAAAAAAAACGAACAACACATTTTTGCACTTTTATAGCGCAACATCTTTTATACAGAGAAAGAGAAAGAGAGAGAGCTCCACTCGTCCATTGGCAGGGCCAAACAAAAGTTTCAGCCACAGGACAAACACACACACAAACACATACCCACACACACACACACACGCGCGCACACATTGAAAGGCAGACAGGAGTCGTTGTGGTCCTTTAGCGCTTCTGGGTTGTGGCAATGGCGGGCTGCCTTTAATAACCCCACTTTATTGTTTAGAGCCCAAATAAAATAATCCCCTTAAATGATGCCTTCGCATAATAGACGCCTGCTGCTTATTTTACTGCCGCTGCCTCAGTCTCAGCCTCCGACGTCTTTATATCCTTGTTCATGCCTGGGCGTCGTCGTCCTTGCCAATTCGTGCCACGTTTCTGCTTTGTTGCGCTTTGTGTAACAGTGGCAGGAAAGTACATTTTTTTTATTTACGTCTCAATTTTTGAAAACAGATTTTCAAACACTTTTAAATAAAAAAAATTTTAATAAATTCTTGACAAAAAAGTTGTTTTTAGAATTTTATGTAATAGTCGAAAAACTCTCAAAGTAGTTTTATGATTATTATTAATTTTTCCTACTTTTTGTTAATGTTATTTTTACTATCTCGTTAAAAAATAAATCTTAATTAGCTAATCCACAAAAGTATTCGTATTAAAAATGCAACATCCGCAAGAATTTAATCATTTCTTGTGACATTCAACACCACTGTGCCTTATTCGTTACGCGAGAGAGTCCTTGCTGTGCGCGTGTGTGTGTGTGTGTGTGCGTTGGTCCGGGGTCTGACTGAGCCCAGGCGTTAGCGTCACTAATGATGATGATTTTGTGGTAAAACGTTGTGTTTGTGCTAATCGGGACAATATTATGCGGCAGTAAAAAGTAAATGACTCAAGACAAGACAAGCCAGGGCAGGGCGGAAAGAAAGGCGGAGGCACATCAAGAACAAAGAAGTAGACAGAAACGTGGCAAGAAGGATATGAAGGCAGAATGGAAGGTTGGCATAGCAATGGCGGAGGCGAAACAGAAACGCCTTTCCTTTCAATGCGAAAGATAAAGAGCAGCAGCAGCAGTAGCAGGACCAGCAGCAGCAATGGGCAACAAAGGCAAATGTGCGCTAAGCTAAAATAAAAGGCAGCCAGGACATTGAAAAGGAGATGATGACGGAGACATTGCCTGTGCCCGAAGAGTGCATAGAATAAATTGTTGTTGTTCTTGTTGTTGTGAGGGCTGAAGAGGACTCAAAGGGACGACAAACCCACAAGGGTCGGACTCTCACAGCATCACAGTTTCTGAATCATTGACTGACTCCATATTCCTCTCGTTTCGTTTCGTTTGGTTTGGTTTCATTTCATTTCGTCTTTTGCTGACTGCTTGGCTAAGTTATGCGAAAAATACGTAATTGTGCATAAATACGGGATTAACAAAGTGCTCCCCGTCTGTCTGTCTGTCTGTCTGTTCTTATTGTCTTCCTTCTGGTTTGTCTGTCGGCTTTGTGTGCGAGGTTTTTGTTTTATTGCATGCTGTTTAGGCTACACTGGCAAAAAACTGCTTATGCTTCAGAAGAAACTTCTCAAATGAATTGAGTAATTTCGCTCTCTTTTTCATTAATATTTTCTATAGTTTGGCTTTAATATTTCTTTAAGTGTAGTAGTCTTACTTCATGACACTAAAACTTGTTTCTGAATTCGCAAGAAAATTAGGCATTACAATGTGTGTATGTGTGTGTGTGCATATAAAATGCTGCTTAGTCGCCATCTCGTCATCGTCTTCGGCTTGTGTGGTCATAAAAAGGGACACCAATTTGATGCCCGAAAATCCTGTCAAGCATTTACAGGGATTTGTGGCATTAGTTTGGCATAAATTCAGACATTGTAAGACTTTTGGATATACAATCTCTCTCTTTCTTTCACTCTGGTTGTGTCTCAGTTGGGCCTAATAAGGGTGATTGGCAATCTATCAAGAAGAATACATATCATCCTATGGGATTAAACAGATTTGCAGCTGGACAATTGAGTTTAGTTTTTTGAGTGCGGCGATACAAATTAGGTTGTTCTTTGTACTAAAGTACTCTTTGTTAAATACTATAAAAGCTTGAAAGAGTTTCAAATTGATTAATGTAATCTTTAAATCGTACCCATTATAAAATATACTAATTACATTTCTTGCAAATCCTTGTTCTTCTATCATTGCAGGTGAGTTTCCATATCAATTGTGTACAAAAGAAACGTTAGCAAATGCCAGTTACTGTAAGTATTTTCCTTTTTAACCCAACCCAAACTCACCAAAGTCTGATGCTGAAGCATTTTTATTTGGCTCTAATCCGAGCTTTAAAAAGGTGACGCATAAAAGTCCTTGCTTTCTTTCTCTCTCTCTCTCTTATATTCACAACCTTGTGTTTCATTAATCCACACAACAGCTTAACATTAAAGAGTTGAATCCTTCTAAGCTGATCAGAATGGCAGGACCCACCGACAAGTCGTAAAACAAATGACAAAAGCAACCTCATCTCCTCCTCCGCCTCCTTCCATAGATTAACCAAGAACAAAGAGAACAAAAACAAAAAGAAAGGAAAATATAAAAGTTAAACTGAAGGCGTTTGAGGTTATACAGAAAAGTCGCTTATCGCTTTGCCACTCCATGTGGCAAGAATGCAAAAAAGGAAAAACAAAACGGAAAGAAGAAAGAAGCTGGGCTACACAGATACAGATACAAAAAATATCTAGATACAGATGCACTTAAACAGCAGCAGACATAAGAACTCTGAACTCATTCAGTCTCTCCCAACTGTGTTTTTTTTTTTTTGTGTCTAGGAACACATGCAAGTCTCAGCATGCTATACACACACACCCGAGCACACACCCCTCTCTAACAATGTCAAAGTTGATGTTGAAGACCAATTTAAGTCTTCTTTGGCTCGTCAGGCGTTTTACATCTAGCACGTTTCTGGCACACAACTTTCTAGATATCATCACGCAACCATCTAAACTTATGTATAACACTTATGTATGCATGTATCATCTCTCATACCATTTCATCTCCTATTCCTTTATTCGGGGAAGTCCTCAGGCGAACTGTCTTTTCCCATACGTGCAGCATATGGTTGCATTCAAACACTTGAACTTTATTTTTCTACTTTGTTTTTTTTTTTTATAGAATTGTTGTGATATAAGTTGTGGGAATAATTTGTAACAGCCATTATTGTACAATTAGCAAAAGTTAGTTAAGATTAGTTTTAGCTTTGTTGGAAAATTACTAGCGAGTATTTCATATAGAAATGGTTTTTAGTAGAAAAACTTGCTTATGTTTTGCTCCAATTTCTATCGAAATACTTTTAGTATTTGATTTAAGTATTGCATATAAGGAATTTCATGTTAGTCATACTTAAATCAAGAAGGAAGAAGTTATTCCAATTTGGATTTAAGAAGAACTATTTTCTCTCTGTGTTTAAGTGCTAACAAAAGTTGTTTGTGCTCTAAATGAGTCCCGTAGGGTCCCGCAGAGTCCTCTGTGTAGTTCTGTGTAGTCCTGTCGTCGGTCTGTGCCAAGCTTTGGTCGTGTTTACACTTAACAGCTCAGTTGCAGGCCAGCTCACTTTTACATTCTCCAACAACTACTTGTGTGTTGAGGGGGGGAGGGGGACTGGGAGTCATTTGTTTGCCGCCTGGGTAACTGGAATTTCATTTATGCTCGCCGAGAATGCGTTTTGCACTTGGAATGCTATGAAGTTGTGCATTTCTTAGCGCGCGTGTACAGAATTTTAGTGTGGAATTCCAGCATTCTGCATTCTGGACATGCCGCAGACATTGTCGAAGCAGCCAAAGCAAGGACAAGGATAAATAACAACAACTACAACACGAAGAGCAGGCAGGCAGGCAAGCAGACACACCACCTATGATAGGAATTTTGTGCTTGTGCAACACTATTTGCCGCAGTGTCAGGACATTCAGCCAGAATAAAACTTCTACACACAAAAGGCTACCGAGTCCTGGCTGCGACTCCTGCCATCTGACTGAAAGTATTTAAATTGTGTACGAATGCGAAACAAAACAAAAAGTTTGCAAACATTTTTTTTTGATGCAACTAATGCGAGCTTTGAAAGACACAAAATGAATAACTGTAATACTTTTGGCCCTATTCAATTAGTTGAAACCAGTTCTTGAACTACCTTCAAAATAATATAGCGAAAGAAAAACAAACCCGATTCTAATGCTATGAAATTATTTTAATAGCTATACAAAAAAAGCATTCGTTATTGATTCTATTAACCTCTTTTTAAACGTTTTACACGCGACTTTTAATTACTACTTGAACGACTTATTTCTTCATAAAAAAAGGGTGCTATTTGTTGATATGATGTTGTTCCATTGAAAGCTTTTATATTAAATGCCATTCGCTTGGGAAATTTGCATTGTGGTGGCATATTAATTATGGATCGCATACCTAGCATTAAGTATATATTTTGTGTCGAAAGGGTTTTAATTGTGAGCAGCAATCGTAAATGAAATTGTCTATCTGTTTTTTATTCTACTAAAAAGTAACTAAAGTTAATTACTAACCATGTTTGTTCGAAATATACCTTAGAATGCATGCAACTATACAGAATAGATAAAGAAATATAAACATATCGATGGCATATTTATCTATAGCATTATCAGTATTTATTCGCGTTTTGAATAATAAATTCCTAATTCCAAGTGCCACATTACTGAATGAATTTACCTCACATAACTTGCTAAGTGCTCGCTCTCTCTCTCTCTTTTGCATAACTCGTAAAATTTTAATGATAATTGCATTTCATTTGGATTATTTTATGCATGCTGACCAATGCATTTTTGGGTATGCTTGTTTTAGTTTTAGTTGGGTTAATGATATAGTAGTACAACAATAAGGTTGTAGAGAATTCCATTCTGCTGCCAGGCAACGATACTGTGTGTGTGGCAAGAACCGCAGCAACAGAGCAACAACAGCCAAAGATTTAATGTATCAAATTATTATTAAGCATATATTTATTATTGCTTTGTATGTGTTTGTTTAAGGGGTGGGTTGGGGATAGGTTGGGCAAGGGATTGGGCTTGGGGCAGCTGATGAATGCAAAATTTTGCCAATTTCAGTTAGTTAAATGAAGGCAGCTCTCGCCCCCTCTCTATTGTCTCATCGCAAAATTTGTTGGCAGCATTTGGTGCGCCACGTTGCGAAGCTTTAGGACGGGATTCGGTTGGTTGTGGCACGTAAATTCTGTGTAGCGCCTTTTGCATTCGATACGCAAACGGCTGGTTTGGCCTGGGCCGGATTGGACTGTGGCCAAGTGGCCAAGTTGACCATGTTGACCATGTTGACCATGTTGACCGCAACAGCCGAGCAATAATTAATGCATGAGCTGCAAACTAACCAAAACTCGTTGCCTAGCGTTTGGGCCAAGACGCAACTTGCTCGGCCTGGGGGACACACGTTTGCTGCGTGTCTGCGTTCGTGTGCGGCATTGTACAATGGATACCAATAAACATGCATGCACAAATACATAAACGGCAGCTGCTGTCGACGTTGCCACCGCAAACGGTGAAGCCGTTGCCAATGCCATGGCCGATGCCATGGCCGATGCCATTGCCGAGATGTCGCAACGACAAATAATTGCATATGGAAACCGCAGTCACAGCCAGTTTTAAAGCAAGTTGACGGTTTCGCACACACATTGGTTGTACGATACGGACAGTGGCCGCAAGTGCCGCAGGACTCTACAGTGAATACACTCAGACGTTCATGAAACTTAATTTATTATTAATTTAGGGCTTCTTTGAGTAAGCGTCAAGCCCATCAGGCTGTTGTGTAAGCTTATGAGCTGATTACAAGTACATAAATATAATACATAGGTTTTCTTGACTTATCTATTAGCACAGGGGTGGAAATTAATTAAAAGTCGTATGTACTTCTATATATTTGTAACTTTAAAAAAATGACAAACATAGGTAACACTAACTATCTATCTATCTTTCATTCAAAGTGGTGAATTTTCTGGTGTAAAACATGTTTAATAGATTTTTAAAAAAGTTTCTTCTAGGAAGTTACTCTTTCAAGTCAAAGTAATAAATGTTTAATTGAATTTTTATTCAGCCTTTCCTAAGAAAGTTTCTTGTAAATAAATTTACCCACTTATAACTCATTAACTATCCATAACTAAAACTTTTTCACACTCTGAAATCCATAAATATTCTTTTTCTCTCTCACTCTCTCTACCGTTTTCTCGCTGTACTTCAGTGTACTTAGTGTCTTGCAGAGTATTGCCATAGTCGGAAACACACTTGACTTTACCAACTTGTGTTTAACATTTTGTTTTTTAGATAGAAAGAGAGAGAGAGACAGACAACATCATTTGAATTTTAGTTATGATTGTCGACCGATTCGATAATGTAATGTTGAACAAAAAATTGTTGTTGCACATGCCACTGGCCGGCACCTGCTGCATATGCGCCTGGGCTCTCTCACACAACCAATATTCGCAATTGATTTAATTGTGAATGTATTTATTAAATAAATTATTCATGGATCGCTCGATTGCACTCCTTGTGAATGTTGTGCTGTGGCTGACCTAAACATGTCCGTTCGTGCGAGAGAGAGGGAGGTGGAGGGTCGGGGGGATAGTGGCAGCAGCATTGCTGTTTGCTACTGTAATTAGTTGTGGTGGAATAATCGCCCAGCAACCGGCGACCGGCCGTCTCTCTGTCTCTCCAACCTGATTTCCATTCATTCCATTTTGGCATCCTGTGGCACAAAGGAATTTCAATGCTGGTAACTATTATTTAAATGTGTGCCGCTTTTTGGCAGGAGGGGGGGGTGGATCAAGTGGCACATTGTTTGAATGTGTGAGTGTGTGTGTGTGTGTGTAGTTGGTTAAATGTGAATCTGTCTGTCGGATGGTTGGTTGGTTGGTCGGTTGTCTGGTTAGTTGGCCTGGTTGGGTTGGTGGCTCTCCTGCTTTGCATTTTGGCCATTTCGAGTGGTGACATTTTAATTTACCCAAAACGACAAAAACCAATTTTGCAGCAACAAAACAACAACAACAGCAACAACATTAACCTGAACTGAATTGAGTGTGCCTAATTTATTCAAACTTTATTTATTGGCAGTTATGATTTGTTTTATGCGGTGTACACGCTACGTTTCTATATATAGCTAGATTGTGTATATAATTTGCTATTTAATTGACTTTGCACAAATTGCATTTGCACCTTCGTCGAACAGCAAAAGTATAAATAGAAAAAGAGAGAGAGAGAGAAGGAGTCAATGAGGCATATAAAGCGAATGCTGGATAAGCACAAATACTATAACATTAATAAACAAGGCGCATTATGCTTTGAAACACATCGAAAGTCAAGCTTGTTTGCATTAAATAAAAACTTATAATTCCCAACTCGTTTTAAAGAGTAAAAATGCGCTTGCAATCAAAAACACGCCTTAGAAAATAACGGCTTTATGTTGCAAATAGTTGAAAGATGTTTGCATTCCATCGAATAGAAGAAAATGAAGTTTGCTTCGTTCTGATTCAAGTTCTTCACTTAAATTTGACTGTAGATATTTTTTGTTTCCAGCTTTCAAATAATCCACAAAGAAGGAGAGTTTTTAACGCAACTTACAAATCGGATTGAACAAAAATATTGGTGGAATGCGTTGGGGCCATAGAATGTTGAGATTCGTTGCTGGAAATCGGAATGTGAATCTAAATTGAGAAACGCGAGTTTGAGTTCGGTTGAGTTCTGTTTTGCACTCTCGTATTGTTGTTCTGATTAAATTCGGCAAATATTGCTGATGCTTGCAAAACGCCGCTCAATGCAGCAGCAGCAACAACAACAACAACAACAAAAGAGGTTGTTGGAGGAATGGAAATAGCGGCTAGCATTTCGTCGGCCATGTTGAAGTACACACTAACAAACAAACACACACACACACACACATAGAGCAAAACCCAATGCAAACAAACAGGCATTTCAATGCAAACAAGCGAGAGCAGAGAGAATCCTACTCTTCGATAGTAAACACCCACACCCAATACCCAAACCCAATATTCAGATGGCATTCGAGAGTTTCCCCACCCCACACTTTTTATTCCCTCCTGTCTTCCAGGTCGAGCCATACGCAGCAGTTTGGCAAACTGGCAAATACGTACGTTGGAGAGCCGCCTTTTGTTTGGTTTTATAAGTGTGCAGCAACGGGGGAGGGTGGAGGATTGGTAGTCGCTTTTGCAGTCGTTGGCGTTTTATTGTTGTATACCGAGAGTTGTGCAACA
Organism: Scaptomyza flava; assembly: GCA_030179655.1. Lineage (NCBI taxonomy): Eukaryota > Metazoa > Arthropoda > Insecta > Diptera > Drosophilidae > Scaptomyza > Scaptomyza flava. The sequence goes on along the minus strand of JARNME010000404.1, from coordinate 80,391,722 downwards.
TTGTTGTTGTTGTTGTAGCTGTTGCTGCAGCAGTTTTGGGCATTATTTCGGTTTAGTTTGGTAAATACTCGTGCAGCACATGCCCCAAACCTACAATTCCCGCACCCATGATTCCTACTGTGCAACCAATCCAGCTAGGAGTCGCAGGATGGTGAGGAGCAGGAACTGAAGGAGGCTTAGGCAACAACTGCTGCTGCTTTTGTCCCTACTCCAATATCACCATGAGCAACATCACCATCGCCATCACGAACCGTTGTTGTAGAATCTGCATTCAGCTGGCAGGTTTTCCTACCATGGTTGCATTTGTACGAGGCACGCACCATAAAAATGCTTGAATGCATTTCGTGAGTGCATTTAATGAAAACTATGTTGAAAACGTTTTTGGCCAACCTACAACTACAACCGACGTTCCATCGTATTGTCCAAGCAAATATAAGTTGAAGCGAATGTGGCACAGAATAAATATGACTTGCAACACGGCGAAAAACAATTGTGAATTTAATCACATTTGCAATGATTTAGTTTGACTTGCATATCGGTTAGGTAAAGTCAACATTTGTCTATCGAAATCACATGAAAATGAAATTCAATATAATAATAATCGAGTTCTTAAGTTCTCATTCACCTGACGAAGCATTGTTACTTATCAAAGTTTCGAACCATTATCACGTCTTGACTCGCGTTTCAAACGAGTTTTCCTCAAACTATGTAATTGTCCTATCAATTAGATTTTAAATAGCAATGCAGCTGAATGATAATTATGATCCGGATTATGATGATGCTGATACTGATACTCTGAAATCCAGAGTTGCCATCGAGTTACACATACATACACACAAACACTTGCACACACAAGAATCAGCAGCAAATGATTTTCGTCGTTCTGAATGTTGAGTCGAGTGTCAGAGACGTGGAGTTTGAGTAAGCACCTGTGCTGTTGCTGCCTGACCTGAAAGAGGCGGACCACTGGGGCGTGGCTGTCATATCTGAAAGCAATTTGGAACACCCCCTTCATCCTCCCTTCACCAGCCACCCATCAGCGGGTTACAAGAATCGATAAACTCGTTGGGCGTGCAATTTGCGCCGTGAGCAACGGAAGCCCTCAAAAGGAACAGTCCATCCAGCCATGTGGACACTGTATTACCTGGACATGGTAGGGCGGATTCGAATCGAACTGTTTGACAGGGTAGGGCTAGGGTAGGGATAGGGTAGGTACGTGTCCATGTACGAAATTCAAGTTTCAGGCCTTTGCATTTACATTTTCAGTGTATCGCTATGGCCGAAAGTACAACGGTACCCAGCTGCCAGTTCCTAGGACTCCATTTGCCATTTACCATTTACCGTTACCACCGTGTTCACCGTATCAAACGCAGCGAGGCGTATGCGCAATTTTTGTACGCCCCGCCTACCGAAAAGCCGCAGGCTCAGCGACATCAATCAGTTATTAGCACAGGATATCCGCACACAGGACCCCTCGCCGCCACCACAACACTTCCTCTCTCCCTCTCGCTTTCTCCTCTTCATCTCACTCTCTCTCTTCCCTCTCGTTATATCTACCCTTTTGGGAAAATTCTTGCATTCCAGTATGGTTTATGATATTCAACTTAGTATCTGCAGATTTAACTGATCTGTCCAGAACAACGTCCGAAAGATTGGTCTAATTTCAATATTAGAAAGAAAAATTTCGTATTGTTCTTGCTTAAAACTCCACATATCCAACTTGGTTTTCTTACTAAAACGAAGTGGAATTTCGTTCCTTATTGGATTTGAAGCTTACTTATTTTAAGCAGTAAAGTTTTACTTACATTCAGATTAACTTTTCTTATTTGAAAACATTTTGTGCTTGATTTAATCTTATTTAACATGTCTTAAGACTTTGTACCTAAATCGCACATACTTAATTTACTTCTTGAACGAAGTACGCTGTCTCTGTCTATCTTGAACGAAGCTTACGCTTGGCTTAAGATAATTTTCTCTTGGTATAAACTATATTTTAAGAGTACGTTCTTCGAGTAACGAGTTCCATCTCTGAACTTGGGCTATAATACTATTTGCACTTGATTCATGAACAATTTCTTCTTGTTTTTATCAAGTTAAACTCGCGGTAATGAAACTTAAACTTAAATTTTCTATCTACTTTGTTCTTTCAGTGCCACCGAAGGCTGGACAGAAGCGACCGGCAACGAGTCCTGCTCCCCACATACCAGTTCCCCATCATTTGCAAACACCGCCAAATTCCGCATCGATTGCCAATAGTCCAGCGCCGCCGACGTCTAGCAGTGGATTATTGAATCACGCCCTGCCCACCAATCACATTGGCGGCCAATCACCCCAACAACAACAGCAGCAGCAACAACAGCAGCAACAGCAGCAGCAACATCAGGCACATCAACAAGCTGTGGCTGCTGCAGTGCAGCAACAGTTGGCTGGAGTTGGAGTTGGTGTGCCACCGGGTGCGATTAATGCAGCAACAGCGGCCAGTGCTCGTGGATCATTTGCCGCGGCATTGCGCACACTGGCCAAGCAGGCGGACATCAAGGAGGAAGATGATGCTGTGCAAGTGGCCCGGGAACGTAATGTGCCCACTTCAGGAGCACAGACGCAGTCCAATAGTGGCGGACCTGTGCCCGTGTCCCTCAACTCGGTGGCAGGACGTTGTTCAGCCAGCGGTGGTGGTGTTGCTTGCGATGATCGCTCGGTGAGCAACAAGAAACGCACGGTGCCTTCACCACAGCCGCCCGAGAAGATGGCCAGATTGAGTCATACACCGCAGACGGCATCGCTGCAGCCGGAACTACTCGCACGCAGTGGATTTCAGCCATACAGATCCGATGAGCGTCTTATGCATCCGGCGGGTGCCTTTCCCCTCGAGGCATATTCACATTTCGCAGGCCTGCAAGGCCTTCCTCCAGCAGGTGAGTGCCCCATAACCCTCCATTTGGTTCCACATTAATCTTTGTCTTCTCCTCTTCTGCAGCATTTCTGAATCCGGCAGCAGGATTGCCGTATTCGGATCCTCTCTACTTGGAGCATCGCTATCAGCTGTTCCGTGCCGCTGGCGGTCATCATACGCATCCCCATGCCGCCGCACTCTATCCACAGATGGCCTCACCCTATTCCCATCTCTACTCCATGATGCCCGGAGCAGCGTTGGGCATCTCGCCGGCAATGCACGATCGCATCAAGCTCGAGGAGGAACATCGGGCACGGCTGGCACGCGAGGAGGAGCGCGAACGGGAAATGCAACGTGAAAAGGATCGAGAGTTGCGCGAGCAACGCGAAAAAGAGCAGCGAGAACGCGAACGGGAGCAACGAGAACGCGAACGCGAGCAACGCGAAAAGGAGCAGCGCGAAAAGGAGCAAAAGGAGAAGGAGGCCAGGGAGCGTAAAATGCGCGAAGAAGAGCGCGAGGCAAGAGAGAGGGAACGTCAACAGTTATTGAATGCCACACACCATTATTCGAATCAGCTGTATGCGCCACTGAATCGCAATCTGCTCGGTTCCATGATGCCGCACATTAATCTGGGTTTGCGTGGTCCACCTGGTGGACTCCATAGTCTTGCTGGCATGTCACACTATCATGCAGCCGCAGCAAATGCCCAACGGCAGAGTCCTATGGGTCTGAATCTGGGCATGCCCGGTATGCCATCGCTACCTGGACATGGTCCGAGCAATCTACAGCATCATTTGCAACAGGCTGCAATGGGCTTGGCTGGACATCCGGGTGCACATCCCGGCTTCTCGGCCGCAGCTGCCTTAGGCTTGGGTCCACATCCGCACAGTCTCAATTTGAGCCATGCCCATCTGTCGCCCCATCATGCAGTGCATCAATTGCCGCCACATACGGTTGCCGTCTCCTCCTCATCGGCCGGCCCGAGTCCAGTAAGTAGTGGTGCCGTCGTCGTCAGCTCATCATCGCCGCACAGCAGCCTTAATCTAACGGTGGCCACCAGCAGCATGGCCCAGACGACACCAACGCAAAGCTCGCACATTCCGACCATGAGCCATTACTATCATCATGGCCATTTGGCGGCCATGCATGCAGCGGCTGCTGCCAGCGGCCTTACGCCCGTTGCTGCCCATCAGCAACCAATGAGTGCTGCATCGCATCCCACATCGCCGAAGATAACGCCACCGCTGGGTTCGGCTTCGAATGGTGGATCACGTGCTGCAAGCAGTCCACATGCGATGCGGCATCATATTGCTGCCGCTGTTGCAGCTGCTGCCCAGCAACAACAGCAGCAACAACACCAACAGCAGCAGCAGCAGCAACAGCAGCAACAACAACAACAACAACAGCAGCAGCAGCAGCAACAATTGCTGGAAAAGAATAATGCGATCACAACACCTGTTACACATGAGTCCGCAACCTTAGATTTAACCGGTTCCAATTCGAACTCCAGTCAGCAGGCGCAGTCAAGTGCTGGGAATAGTAACGCCTCAGCTATCCACGAGCTCAACGGCATCGAGTCCAATGGTCCGACAATGGATCCAATTAACAAGGAGGCAACGCAGCAGCAGCAGCAGCAGCAAACCATACTCAAGGAGCAGAGTGGTACGCCTCCAGTGGCGCTGGAGAAGAAGCCAGCAACACCACAAGCTGCAGAAAAGGCAACGACGCTACTACCGGATAGCTCGCCGGAGAATTCATCTCGTCGCAGCGCCAGTCCACCCAACTCGGACAACAACAATAGCAGCAACAATCACAACAACAATTCAAATAGCACAACGGCAACTGCAGCTGGAGCGGCACAAGGTAATTGCAACAACAACAACAACAACAAATCCGCGGAATCTGCACCCTGTACAAAGAGTCTAGCCGAGGAACAGCGGAATGCCGAAGAGCCAGATACGGCTGGTTGTGTTAGTGGTGTGACCTCAACGACAAGTGGCAACACCTCACCACCGGTGGTCAGTAGCAGCACCAGCAGCAGTGGCAATGTTGGTGTTGCAACTGCAGCTGCGGCTGCGGCTGGTTCAGTTTCAGCTGATGAGGTGTCCACAAGTGCCACGCCCATTGCCGAGGCATCCAGATGATAAAAAAAAAACAAATAAACTACTATATAGGATATATAGAACATATAACTATTATTTTGTGGTAGTTAGATATCGAAACTAGTTCACAATCTACCTTCAACTTAGCCGTTAATTCAAAATGCCTATTTAAATAAGCAATATGCTTACATACATACATACATATATATATACAATACTTTTGTTACGTATTGCATCAAACGCCTCATTTTATAAAAAAAAAAACAAAAACAGCAAAAAACAACAAAAACATGCATACAAACATTAATCTTAATATTATTATTATTATTACATGCCTATTGGTTAATTATTATTTCACTTTATTTAATTGTCAAATGGTTTTGCTTATATAGTTGTCCCAATAAATCATTTTGTTTATAATTGCATTTTAGTTTTTGTTTATGATTTTTCTTTAATGTTTTCAGATTGGCTATAGAAAGGTTTTTACACTTACTTTAAACATATCGCAAAAAATGAAAACATTTATTAACCAAATTCTAATGTTTTGTTTTAGATGATAACAAAACTGCCTTGGGTGCACTTGGACGCAGCAATAGCGCTGAGGAGGCAACAGCCTTATGACATCAACTCTTTAGCAATACGAATAACTAACTAATGAAAAACTTTGGCGATATTGGGATGTATCTTCTATCGGAACGGGCGCTTCATCAGCAACGTAAACGAATGCTCGACGAGTTTCTAAAGCTCTAAGGCAAGCAAATAGAAGGAATCGCCATATATATATAAACAAACACATACTACACAACAATATAAGTATATATGCAAAAAAATCGAAGTAAATCCGCTAAAACTTAGCAGATATCAGATATTTGTTTGTTCTCGGTGTTACAAAATCTAACGTTAATCTCCCAACCAATCAACCAAAAAAAAAATTAAAAAAAAATAGTTGATGTTTGGAATTCAACATAAAATGTATAAATATAAATATTAATATATATATAAATATGAATATAAATATTGTGAGACACTCGAAAGTTATTGAAAACAAACATTTAAGAAATAAGAATTTTACAGCATGTACTTACTTTGACTATGTATTTCGAAGAACTCTGAATGTAGTTTGCATGCTCCGGATAACTGTACATTTTAGATTAAAAACTAAAAAAAAACAAAGCTCGTAAGAAAATTTATATATACAAACTGATAACTCAAAAAAAAAAAAACAAAACAAAATACATTCACACTAAATAATTATATTTTTAATTCTTAAATTGCTAATAATTGTGATTTGGAGAGTACGAAAAAATGTGGAAAGAAATGATGTGTATTATGTAAATTGAAATCGAAATACAAAAGGTGGATAAAAACGGAACTGAAATTTAGGTAAAACAAACCAAAAAAACAAAATAAAAAACCAAAAAAGAATTATTCTGAAATGGGTTAGCTAAATCGCGAAAGGCTTGAAATTATTTTTCGAAATTGTCGAATTTGTTTTGTACAGTTACGTGAGCAACTTTTGGCCCTTATGAACAAGTTTCTAAATATATATTTTTATTTTCTCAGTTTTTATACAAGTTTTTATATAATGCTAATGCAAACTACGCAAATAATTATTTAGCAAATATGTAAAAAAAAAGAAAAGAAAGAAAACTAAACTAAACACCAAAAAAAAAAAAGAAACCATTAAACATACCCAAAACAATTGTATTGTAACCTAAGCCCATCATTGTCATTATTCATTCATGTTTATACTTAATTGATGCATACATACATATTTTAAGTAGCTCAAATTCCATATGCCACTAAATCATAATTAATTTTTTTATTTTTAATTTATTTTTTTAATGCGTCTATTTTTTTAAGCACAAATCGCACCGAAATGTTCTTATGTTTGAGATTGCCTAAAATCAAGAATAACATTTATTTTATTATGCATCAAAATCTCGAGCAATCTGTGATATTATAGAAAAAACCCAAAAAAAAAGGAAACTCAACAAATTAAGCTAAACATTTTGAGCGCTAATATCTCCAAATAACAAAAAAAAATATATATGAAAAAAAAAACTCATTGTCATCGTATCGATCATGCTGGTTTATTAGATTTTACAAGTAAATTTTCAACACATTTTCCGAACACGTTTCCATGCCAATTTCAGACATACATAAATGCAAATTCATGTTTTTCATTTCTTATATAATATAAGATGTGGGTATGTAAGTATCAGTTAAACTGAAAGTGAATATATATATTATTTATTTTACTAATAACACTAGCTTACAAATAGTTCCATAAGAATTTCTTTACAAAAATTCAGTTGATTTAAGATTTACTTTAATGAAAACTATTCAATATGCCAGCAAATGTACCGCCTGAAACCTTATTTGATAATTTTGTTCATGTTAGATATCAAAATCAAAATTTGCAGATTGTTTTATTTTTTGGAATTTGTAAGCTAGTGTTATCGGGATAGTTCTTGGATATATGTATTAAACACGGTTATTAATTGGTGCGCATACATACATAGAAAAACGAAACCAAAAACACAAATACTATATGTAACCTTAATCCACAAAGAATAAATAATGATGCATAATAGTTTCAAATACAAGAAAACCTTAAGCAAAAAACAAAGTACATAAATTAAACGTATTTCTCCCTCAATCTTCGTTGTGTGTGTAAAACAGAATACAAAATGTGTAAAACATAATTTTTAAGCTAACAAACAAATTCAAATATATAGAAATCATTGAACAGCAATAAAGAATGAATAAAATAAAAAACAGTATCCGTTAATAATGTTGACCGTATGATTATAAAAATAACATGCAACAAACAGCAAACACATCCAATAAATAAACAACACATTATGTCATACTCGTGACATGTGGCATGCAAACATGAGCGTGGCACGTGCAAAACAAATTATTAAAAACAATCTTGTGCAACTTTACTTAAGGCATTTATGATTTTATTGAATAAACTGTACGTAAGAGATTAAAAACAATGGACTTTAAATGTATAATCCAACCAATTTAACAAAGATATATTTACAAATCTAGTCAAGAAATGTATTCCTATACTCTTAAACTATCCGACTTCTTTACGTATTTTAGTATCCGTAGAATTGTAGCTGGCGTTACGCCCTGAATGCGACTGGCAGCGGCAATTGTTTGTGGTTGTATAAGTGTTAGTTTCTGACGCTCCTCATTGGACAGGGATAGGGATTTGGAGAAATAGTCAATGTCTGAGGGTATGCATAGACGCTCCTCTCGCCGCACATCCTCCACATCACGCTGCTGCTCATCCACAAAGAACGAATAGAGTGCTTCGATTTTTATCCGAGCAGCCAAATCGTTATCCGAACGAAGCCAACTCAGTTCGCTGGGACACAAATCAATTAGTTGGTCCACTGTTATGTTGTCTGTTGGCACGGCTAGCATGTCGAAAGCTGATTTCTGTGTAGATGACTTGCTTTGTGGCAAACCCAAAGCCTGGCGGAAATAGCTGCTGTGCTTTTGCAAGCCCTTCAAAGCCTCAATGCCAGCTTTGAGCTTCTGCTCCGTTTGCTTGAAATGCTTAAAACGTTGCTCACTGACCAGTCCGAAATTGTAGCCCTTCTCGGTGAGACGCATGTCAGCGTTATCCGGTCGCAGTGATAGCCGGAATTCGGCTCGACTCGTGAACATGCGATAAGGTTCGTTTGTGCCCAGCGAGGTGAGATCATCTATTAAGACGCCAATGTAGCCGTCTGTGCGGCTAATGCTTAGCTGTTGGCCATCTTTGTGGCGTGTTTTGCCCGCAGCATTTGCGCCAGCTATGATGCCTTGAGCAGCAGCCTCTTCGTAGCCAGTGGTGCCATTAATTTGTCCAGCGAAGAACAAACCTGAAACACGTTTCGTTTCCAACGTGGGAAACAGCTCCCGAGGATCTATAAAATCATATTCCACACCATAGCCAGGCTGCACCACCTCAGCTTTCTCTAATCCCTTTATCGCTCGCACCAGTTCCACCTGTTGGGCATGGGGTAGGGTGCACGAGATACCCTGTGGATAACACAATGGGCTATCAAAACCTTCTGGCTCAAGCCAAATTTGATGAAGCCTGGCACCAAAACGCAACACCTTCGACTCAATCGAAGGACAGTAACGCGGTCCCGTCACCTCTTCCGTGACATGTCGATTCTGGTGCATATTCTCACGCACAATCTCATCGACACGTGGCGTTGTATAGGTGAGATAACAAGGTATCTGCTCCGAGGCGGGCAGCCATACCTCTCGATTAAGAAAGGAGAACGGCACAGGTGGATTGTCGGCGTCGTGCTTCTCCAGCTGTGTAAAGTTTATGCTATCTCTGGCTATGCGTGGTGGTGTTCCAGTTTTCAAACGTCCCATGCGAAAGTTTAGTCGATTCAGTGCCTCACCAAGGGCTTTCGCCGGCTTATCGCCCATACGCCCAGCCGGACGCACCTCCAGCCCAATGTTGATATGTGCGCGCAGAAATGTCCCCGTGGTAAGAACCACCGAATGACTGCGCACAATTTCTCCATTTTCTAGCAGAACACCAGTGCAACGTGTGCCACCATTTGTGCTCTCATCCACATCGATTTGTAGGTTATCAACCGCTGCTGCTCGAATCTCTAGGTTTGCAGTGTTGAACAACTCATGTTGGATAGCGCGCTTGTACAGCTGACGATCGATTTGAGCTCTGGGTCCCCAGACAGCTGGTCCACGTCGCTTATTTAACACCTTGTAGTGCACACCAGAGACATCACAGCAACGCCCACAAACTCCATCGAGCGCGTCCACTTCACGCATTAAATGCCCCTTCCCAATGCCTCCAAAAGATGGATTGCACGACATCTCACCAATTGTGTCCAGCTTGTGGGTGAGCAACAATGTGCGAGCGCCCATGCGTGCAGCAGCTGAACACGCCTCAGTGCCAGCATGTCCGCCTCCAATGACAACTACATCATATATTGCATTTCTTTGAGCTTGTGTGCAATTAAATCGCCTTGTGGTTAGTCCACGAAATGCACAAAGCCCCAAGTGCTGCATTTAACGGCATTCGTAATAAACGAACAGATGGGAACTATTTTTCACCGTTCTTTTGGCTGGTTCTTTTTTTCTCAGTGGGTATCAGTGTTGCCAGGTTTTGAGCGCCCGCATAAGCTAGATTCTGGGGGGAAAAACGCTAGAACAAACTAAAAATATGCTAAAAAAAAATTGCTTGTAATTCCCAACTGGTTTGTGTTTTAACCGATAGCTAACCCAGACAAATGCCTCATCAGTAGTTGCAATGCCAAACATAAGTTATCAAGAGCAGCGAACTAATGATAGCTATCGATCGTATTTCTTACCATTTGCCCTCCCCCTACCCCCCCTCCCACCCTTCCATCCACCTCTAACCTTCAGGTCGGGGGAGGCGCTTGTAAACTTTTTTATTATCCTTCAATAAGACTATGATGTGTTTGCTTCAAAACATTAACTTCTGTTTGGGCTTGTAATTCCCAACTGGTTTTGGCTGTAACACATACCTAACCCAGACAAATGCCTCGGGCCATTGGCTCTGCCTAGCTCAAGTTATCAAGAGCAGTTATCGATCGTGTTCTTTCCACCTGCCTTCCATCTTCCCCCTCACCCCGTCCCACTCCACCCTTCCTCCTCCCCGTTCCCCATCCTCCTTCCCCCTCACCCAACCCCCTTCCCCACACCACCTTCCACATTCCCCTTCACCACATTCCCTTCGCCCAACAACCCTTCCCCCTCCCCATCACACCCTTGATCCATCACCCTTCGGTAACAAGTATAAAAATCGCGCATGTATTCAGCCCACATATCAATGACACTTTATAATTTTTATTTATTTTTCTATATAATTGTTGTGCTTTGATTCATAAAAACGACGTATCGGTATTTTTGTGGTATTTTTTGTGCATTGCCCAACACTATTGCCGGCAAATTCAACAACACTACTCATTTACGAATATACTCGATACTTTTGTCAACAGCTGCTTTTCATATTTTAGTGTTTTGTTGTTGTTTTGGGTGTGTAGCAATGTGGATTGTTTACGCGTTGGTGGTGCATTTGCTTCTGCTGGGATCAATATTTGTGATTTACTTTCGATCGCCAGTCATCAAAGGACTGCAGCCACAGGCAGCACTTAATGCTGAAGCCCCAGCTGATCGTCTCGTTCTGATTGTTACAGATGGACTGCGCGCTGAATCATTCTTCGATGAGAATTGCAATAAGGTGCCGCACTTGCGCAAGATATTTATGCAAGAGAGCATCGTTGGCATCTCTCGTACACGTGTACCCACGGAGTCACGACCCGGCCACATAGCGCTAATAGCCGGACTGTACGAGGATCCGTCAGCAGTGACACGCGGTTGGAAGGAGAATCCCATTGAATTTGATACGGTATTTAATCGCAGTGATCAGACGTATGCATGGGGCGCCCACGATGTACTCCACATATTCGAAAAGCTTGCCGGTAGCGGCAGGCCCATGCATTTCGATACCTATGACCATCTGGACTTTTCTGGTCAAGACAAGACATTCAAGCAGGATGAATGGGTTTTTAAACGGGTGCGCTTGCTACTCAACCGCAAGCAGCAGGAGCTGCGCAACGCCAAAAAGGTAGTGTTCTTTCTACACTTGCTGGGTCTAGATACGGCTGGACATGTGCACAAGCCGGGCAAGCCTCTATTTCTTGAGAATCTCAAGTTTACAGAGGAGGAAATCTATAAGATTTATCAGTATTTTGAGGAGATCTTTCCAGATAAACGTACAGCCTATTTACTGACCTCAGACCATGGCATGACGGACTCGGGTAAGTTATTTATTCAAGCAGTTCATAGGTATAGCTTTATTGAATTTTAATTCAAGGTTCACATGGTGCTGGTTCTGTCTATGAAACGGATACACCCTTTATGCTCTGGGGTGCTGGTATCGCAAATAGTCCATACTCCCACACCATGTTTGTGGCCAATGATGAGGGCTTGGAGTTGCCATTGCGTGAACTCGAACAGGCACAACTCACACCATTGATGTCTGCTTTAATTGGTCTGCCGCCGCCAATGAACAATTTTGGCATTTTACCTTTAGGTTATATAAATGCTGGTGACAAATACGAGGCGTTGGCAGCTCACAGCAACGCACTGCAGTTGCTCGCCCAATACACAAAACTGCAGGAGCAGCACAACCGTGGCATATTAGCGCCCTTCTTGAATAGTTTCAAGCAGCTGACGGCGTTGCAGATTAATGCTTACAAAGCCCACACGGAGGCAGCGTTAAAGTTAGAACACTTTAAAGACACGCTACTTAACTCAGAGGTCATAATGCAATTGGCTTTGGAAGGCATTGATTTCTATCATGGATACTATTGCAATGCGCTGCTTCTATGCACCACTTTAACATTTGTGGGCTGGATACTTTATCTATATCGCCTGCTTAGCCAGGACAGAACAGCAGAAGCTAAAATAGCAGTTTCAACTCCTCAAAAATCCCGGCTAACAGTTGGCTTATGTGCGGCAGCTGTGCTTCTGGTTGTCTTTGTTGTGGCACAACGTGTTCCAATCTCTGTTGGGTTCTATTTGATTTTGCCATTGATTGTCTGGCTGCTGGCTGTGCGATCCGGCAAGGAAAGTGACTCCGAAACTCAAGTTTACTCACAAGCAACAGCTACCCGTGGAGCTATGGTTTCTCCGGTTCAGTTACTGATGCTTATTGCTTGTGCGGAACTGTTGGTCTTCACCTTCTTCGACCGACGCCTGATTTCGGTGTGCTTTGTTGCCTTTGCTTTTTACAGCAATTGGGGCAGTTTTAAGCTCAAAACTTTTGAATCCTACAAATGGCAGCTCCTGGTTGTCACACTGACCGGCTTTCCGCTGCTGCCAGCGTCGGTGGGTTACCAGAATAACTATTTGCTAATGGCTGGCATTGTGGTATTGCTGCTTCGTGAGTTTATGAACAAGGAGAAAAGGAACTACAGTTGGCATACAAAGTTTTGCAATGCTTTGATTCTGATTAATACCATTGTATGTATCTATTTACACAGCCATCAGTTGGCTGTGCCGTTGCCACTGAAACTGCTCAGTTGGCTATATATGATCTATGCCATTGTGTCCATTCAGTTTAGCAAGGAAACGGCCTTGGAGTTGCGTCTGGCGCAGATTCGATATAATTTTGGAGCACTTTACGTTCTTTTCTGTACCTCGTATGAGGCACTTTTTATGCAACTGCTGGCCATGGAGCTGACAGCGGCGTTGGAAGCACAGCGTGGACAGTTGGAGCCACTGCATCATCAGCCACAGTCACTGCAATCATCGTTACGCCTGGCCTTCACCATTCTACTCTACACATTCTTCTCGCTCTTTGGCAGCGGCAACAATGCAACGATCAGTTCGTTTGATCCAAACATTGCTCGCTGCTTTCTTAGTCAGTTTGCGCCATTTGTGATCATGTCGCTGGTGCTGGTCAAGCTTCTGTTGCCCTTGGTGCTTAACTTGGCCATTGTGTACACACACAGCGAGTATACACGTCAGCACGAGCGACAAATCTTTATCTGCCTGCTGATCATCTGCGATATCATGGGCCTGAACTTTTTGTTCTTGGTGCGTAATACGGGCTCTTGGCTGGAAATTGGTTCCTCCATTTCGCATTTTGTTATCATAGAGGTGACAACATTGGTGCTGCTACTTCTGGCCTTTGCAGCTAAGTTACTGCTACGTCTGGCCAACTGCAATCGTGTTGTTTCCAAATTGCAGTAAATTGTTTGCAAAACTTATTAACGATAATAGCCTATATAGAATTATTAGAAAGTTATTTAAATATATTATAAAATTAAACATTATAGCGATTCAATTCAATAAACAATTTATTTATTGGAAAAATTTAGTAATATAAAGAGTAGTATATAGAATTGTTATTTACAAAAATGTGTTATGCTTAAACGTTAAAATATTAAACTAATTAAAATCCTTCCATTTCCGCTTTGCGTTTGCGTTTCTTCAGCTTTTGTTTCATGTCGGGCGCCTTGCCTCGCACCACAGCTGTCTTGAGGCGCTTAGCAACCTTCTTGCGCTCCTGCATGCCCGCCTTGCGCTTGGCCGCACGCATCGGATCATGAATCTTTTCCTGGGCAACGTTCTTGCGGCGCTCAGCACGTCTTACCATCAGCTTGGTCTGGACAACATTGCGCAGCTTATCATAGGTTTCGGCACCGATGCGCTTGCGTAGTCGACTGCCCACACGCAATGCCAGCTGCCGTAGATCCGGATCGACATTCTGATCCTCTTCGGACATTTCACGCACCAGTGCCTGCAGCAGCGATGGAGCTATGCGAGAGACTACATCAATGCTGAGCAGCGTCGTAAGTCCTTCAATTAGCGTAAACAAAGCAGTGCGCTGAGGATACGAAAATAAATGAATGAATAAGGAAAAAGAATTAGGAAAAGCATATAGCTACTTACAACTGTGGTATCGTGCGGCGCCTTGGACACCTCTTTGTTAATCAATATGCGTATGTTGCGTACCAGCCAGTTGAGATTGATTTTACTGGCATTGGGCAGCTCTTCGGATTTCTCTGCCGGCTCCTGTTTAATGCTAAAAGGCACATCACGTAGCATGTGCGCCACAAAGAGCAGCAATTTGACAATCTCGTTAATCATTTCCTTTGCCGTCTCACCAGGATTCACTTGGGCACACAAATCAAGCACTAAACTCTTTAGACCTTGTGCAGGCTGTGCATAGATAAAGTCCAAAAGCTTGGCATTCTCTGTTTGCTCCCGCTTAATGCCAACTAACTGTTGGCCGACATAATCGTAATCGTAGTGCGCCAAAATCTGAGTTAATATCTTGGCCGCATTGCAGCGCACCCAATTGTGCTCGTGTCCAAGCAGACGTTGACTGCCATATGCCAGTTCATCCACTGTTGACGCCAGTTCCCGATCGCTTATCAACGCCTCGCCACAATGCTCAAAGATCTTGAGCAGGCAATATTGCAGCTGTATTAGTTGATGATCAATATTACGCTGTTGATGCTGCACTAGAGCTTCTGGGTCCAGATCATTGAGCAAAATGTCCTCAATCGCTACTTTATGCGATTGCTGCCAGAAAAGAAAAGTAGTATTAAATAATGTTCTTTATTTATTTTGTATTTATTATTATTTTTACATACCTTACGCCTTCGTTTTTGGGTCAGCTTTGACTCATCGACTTCTAGAGGCTCGCGATTCGGAGCACGTACAAACTTGCCACCAGCATCTAAATCGCCTAGCGTTAGAACGGTGACCAGAGTGGGCAACACAACTGGCAACCTCTCTACAAATCCCGAACGCTCCGCTTGCACAAAGCGGGAGAGCAGTGCTGACGCCAATTCACGAACTCCTGGCTTTTGGCTGGACTGTGGCGATGTGAAGAAGAGCATGGTTAGATCGAGAAGTGGCTGACGCTGTGGCTTATTGAGACGCCCAATCATTGCCTCCAGGGCTGCTGCCACATTGCGACGGCAAGTAGTATCTTCATCATTGACAAGTCGCGTTCCCAGCGACAAGTACAGGAACTCCGAGTGCTTGGCCAGCAATTGCAGTGGGAACTTATTGATGATTGTGTGCATAAATTTTATGGCCGATTGGC
The DNA here is from genome assembly GCA_030179655.1 of Scaptomyza flava. Lineage (NCBI taxonomy): Eukaryota > Metazoa > Arthropoda > Insecta > Diptera > Drosophilidae > Scaptomyza > Scaptomyza flava. The sequence goes on along the minus strand of JARNME010000404.1, from coordinate 80,376,091 downwards.
GTCCAGCTGACTGTGTATAGGCCAACTGCACGGACATGAACTTGAGCAGTTGATCCACACGTTTTTGCAATGGATACTCCATGAGATAGGTGATTAAGATGCCACGCGACTCATCCCTGACATGATCCGACTGTGAGATAATGGACAAGTCAGCCAGACGCTTCATCAGATCGTGCAACGAACGCGTGTCCACCTTACGGCCAACAAGTGCTTTGAGCAGTGTAAAGCACATGGTTTGACTGCTGCACTCACCCTCCTGCAGCTCCTGTTCAATGTGCAGTAGCAACTGTTCAATTTGCTCATCACTCAAGGCATAATCTTCACACTTGCGCAACAGGGCAACCACAGCCTTGAAGCTAGCGCGCACCAGCTGTGCGTTCTCCTCCTGCCGCGTTGCACCAAATGTGGAAAAGTTCTTTAGAATCTCAAACATGCGATTCACCACTGGACACAGCGTCTCAGTATTCAGTTCCGACAACTCATAGTTACCCATCCAGATTGCTGTATAGCACTTCAAAGCATAGGTTGTTGTCCTGGCATGATTGCTGCTCAGGGCATCCTTAAGCAGTGGCAGCAGAGGATGCAAAAAGGGTTGATAATCTAAATCCGTTAGCTTCTTGCGTTTGAGCACAAAGTGTAGCAGCTCCAGACCGAATTCAATGAGTATATGAGCATTAGCCTGGGCGTTGGATTTGACCAGTTTGTTGCCAGTAGCGACACTGCGTCTTCCTGGTGCTGGTTGGAGCAACAAACAATCGGAACGCGAACGACGCATTAGATCCTGCTGCTTGGCGCTTAGCTGTCGTTTCTGGGTGCCTGGCAATAGATCCGTTATGCTCTCCGACATGGTGCCGTATATGAAGATCAATAGGCTCTCCCTTGCTATATGCGTATTCTCCACCAGACCCGAGACAATCTTGGCAAAGCATTCCTGTATCTTTTGTGTTACCTTGCGGGAATGGGTGCGCGCCAGTTGTTCCTTAAACGGCAGCAGCAAATCCAGCAGACAATTGTCACGTATATGCCGTGCAGCAATGTTCAACGTTAAATAGCTTTTGGCACTTGGCTTTGCCTCCGGCGTATGTGACACTATCTTGTCCACCTCCTTCTCAGCGTTCACATCCCCAAAGATATCATTGAGAGCAACTTCCAATAGATTTTGAAGACACAATTCAATGTGAGACGGCTGCAGCTGACCACGCAGTGCATCCAATACCCCATGAAGCGTTACGGAAAGCACATGCACCTGGAAGCCACGTGTCAGCAGCGATTGCAACTGCTCCAGCAGCATACTCAACCAACTGCCACCCAGCGTGAGCATTATCTTCTTCAATATATCACGGGTTAACATCCGCACTGACTTGAGAGGAGAACGCAGGAACGTGCACACTTTCATGAAGATGCCTGGAAAGTAAATCAGTTGAACTCAATCTTTATCGAACAATAGCATTCTACACTCACCTGGTAAACTGTTCTCCAATAGTTCATGTGGCAGCTTTTGCAACAGCTTCACCATGGCCAGAGCAATGGGCACTCGTTGAATTTCCTCCTCCTCACGTTCGTAGCTCAAACGTCGACGATTGACTTTGTGCTTATTGTCATAGTTGGTTTTCTCGGTGATGGCACGATTTAGTGTGGGCAAAAGAATAGTGGTAATGGTTGCCATGACGCGTTTGGCTGCGTTTGGTGCTAATGCCAAAGAGGCGACTCTCTGTTCCTTTGATGGTTCTTCATTCTCCACCTGCTCCTCCTCCTCCTCCTCCTCGAAATCAATGTTTGTGGAATCCGCTTTGGCATCCTCAACAGCATTCTCCTCTTTCAGTTCCGTTTCTGTTTCTGTTTCCTTAACCATCTGCTTGACTTGCGCCGGAAGAATGCCATCGGCATTGCTCAAATCAAAATGAAAGGCATCCAGAATGCGTACAACCAGACGGACGCACTGCTTTTGCTGGCCGTGAGCGAGACGCAAACGTTGCAGATAATGACGCAGCACGGCATGATATTGCTGCCAAGGCAATAGCTCACACATAACACCCACCGACTCGATGGCTACATCGACCAATGTATGTTTCCCTGCATGCTTCTCACTTAGCAGATATCTTGTGGTCAATGGCATTAGGAACTGGGTAAGGGTGCGCGGCGTGGGACAAGTGTGACGCCAGCTGGCCCCACCAGCAATATTCACAAGACGCTGCAGTCCACGTCCATGACGTTGTGTCTGCAAATGCAGCATGTTCTCAAAGAAATCCACATCGGCATCATGGGAATCGCACAATGGAGCCAGATCCCGTAGAATCTCATGGGCATCGGGACACTGGCGGGATAGTTCACCCAACAAACCAATGGCTTCATTCCGAGCATGCTCGTGACGCTCATCGCGCAGGCATCGCTGCAGCAGCGGCATCAAAGATTCATCCAGCCAAAAGTGGAGTTCATCGGGATTCTGTTGCAGCTGTTGGGTGAGCTTCGGGAGCAGCAGTTTGAGCAGCTCACCAATATTGACACGCATGCCCAGATCCGAGACATGACGCAGCATATAAAAGCAATTGTAGGTGACCAACAGGCCCAGTTCCAAAGCGATAGAGGATTCGCTAAGCTCCTTGCGTTCCAGCAGCTGCTTTAGTTCAGTTATTGCTTGAAGCCGCTGGTCATAGTCGGGCTGCTCCAGCCAGCGCTTATCCCACGCATTCAGCTGCAGCACAAAGCGTGCCCAATCCCTGAGAGATGCTGCGGCAGCTGAAAGTTCCATTAGCTCCTTGGCCTGCTTGTGCAGTCGCTTGGCCAGCTCGGCGAGCATCTCGCAAAGCAACTTGCGTGCGGGCAGAACGTGAACCTGCTCAAAGAGTGGCGCCAACTGACGCACATAGCTATGAGGAGCAGGCACACGCTGGCAAAGATTAGATAGCGTAGTGATAAGTTGGAGCACGGTCTCTGGTCCTGCGCTAGCCGCCTGCTTGGTAAAGATGGGTAAAAGTGTCTGAAGCAGCAGTTCACAAGTTTCCGGCTGATGCACATGCACTGTGAGCAGAGTTAGGATGTTGAGTTCCCTCTTGTCCAGCGTCTGTTTGCCGGCACGCTTGTGACGCCAACTGGCCTGCATCAGTTGAAGTACATCGGGTATATAGGGTTGCAGTATGGATAAAGCAATTGCACCGTGTTCTTCCTCGGAATTCGCACTCTCCAGCAACTGTTCCACCAGTTGGAGTAGGACACGTCGCACCCCAGACTTAGCCTTGTCGTTCATTAGCAGAGCCATCAGATGATGTATGATTGGCATTGATTCGGGCGTTGGACGCTGCTGCAGCCAGGGCTGAAAGGATGGCTCGCCACCCCAAAGCAGAAGCAGTTTCAATAGTGGCGTTGGCGTATGTATGGAATCCTGAGACAATCGCTCCAATCCCGGCCACACAAACACCTCACAAATGGCATTCAGCTGTTCCGATTGCCACAACTCGGACATATCCACAAGCTGTTCGAAATAGTTGACCAACGTTTGAAGTGATCCATTACGAACATTCTTGTAGGCAGCCTCCAGTTGATGAGCTTCGCCTCCTAGCACCTGTTGGGCAACGCTGCCCGCCAGCAGCAACAGCTTCAGCACATACTGCTGGAAATTAACACTCAGTCTGCCTGCAAACTCCTTGCGTATAAGCTCTAGAAGATTAACAATGCGTTGCAGGTGACGCGCAGAGATTACAGCATTGGGTTGAAATTGTTTGTGTACATAGCCCGGCAGCAATGCAATGGGTTGATCCGTGTATTCCTCATATCGTCCAAAGGCCATTTTGAGAAAACTAAAAATCTCCTGCTCTTCCAATTGGCCAAGGAAACGTAGGATTAACGTCTTGCGTTGCTGTCCACTCAATTGACGTTGTCCGCCCTTGGTAAGATGGCCATAGAGCACACGAAGTATAAATGGCATCAATTCCTTACGCTGCTGTTCGTCTAAAATGGCCAAGTCAAATCCACTGAGTACGCTCTTGAATTTGACATCATCAATGAGACCCGTTAACTGTTGCTTGTGCTGCACGAGCGTTGACGGTTGCTTGTAGGCAACGAGGCAGTCTAATGCCAACTGCTGCAACTGTCCGTTGGGGCCGGCTAGCAGCTCTAAATAGAATTCACGCATTTCCGCCTCCCGATGCACAGCTTTCGGATTTGGTTGCTTAACAAAGCAGGCCAATTTCAATTGAAGTGTTTGTAGAATGTATTTCGCTTGGGAATTGCGTGTCTTGCGTTTCTGGCGTTCCTGATTTCGCGTCTTCTCAACTGATTCGTCGGCATCATTGTCCGCGTCTATTTCCATGTCAGCTGCAATATAGATAAAAAAATATACTCGATGTGATTCTTTGAGTGATTTAATAATAAATTTACCTGTTATCTCATTTAGATTCCATGTGTATTCCGTACGCTCCAGTTGGCCACGATACTCAAGCTCCACGAACTGCATGAATAGACTAACCAAATCACGATTCTTGATCTCTGCAATGTGACCCAACATGGCTATGCATTGCCAGAGCAATTGACGATAGTTAATTGCCTGTTGCTGCGTCATTTCCTGATCCTGTTCTTCATCGAGTGGCAGCAGTGTTGTCAAAGCATGGGAATTAAAATTGCGCTGTGCCAATGGCGATGCCCTTTCTTTGGCATTTATACATGTGAATGTCAGCAAAAGTTTCTCATGAAACTGGGGCCAAAACTCATCGGTTGTCATCACTTTAACATACTCCGAGAGCAATTGCTGCACTGGAGCCCAAACAAACTTAAAATTGTTAAAGAGCAAGCCGAGCAGCAGGCTGACAGCATGCTCCTTAAAGTGAGGCAGTTGCTCGTATTGTTTGAACTGTGCTGCTGTTGGCTCCAGTTGCTGCAGTTGCAGCAATATATCACGATAATTGTGCACGGTGGGCACAATGCCACAGGCAGCAGCAAAGTAGCTATAGGGATTCGATTGCTTGGTGTTGTTTTTGTTTAAGAGTTCCAGACAATGTGCTGCAATGCGACGACACTGACGATCCGGTTGGCTTAGCTGTTTGGAGACAGCACTTAAAAGCTCCTCCGTTAGTTCACTTTTGGATGCATTGAGCAGAATAAGCTGCAGGCAGGCCAAGGCACGCAGATCCTGGTTAAGAAGTGGTAGCAGTCTCTGTTGCAATTGTGCGCTGAGTTTTTTGGATAACTTAAACTGAAGCAATGAATGCGTTTGCAGCAGAAGCAACAATATCTGGCAATCAGCCAGTGGAACAAGTTGCTGCTGTATGGCAGACTCAAGGCTGTTCTCTAGCGGCTGCTTGTTGAAGCCACGCAGATGAGGCAGCAGCACTAACAGCAATAATTGTTGCTCCTCCTCAACATCAATGTGCTGCATTTGTTGCTCCACAAGCTTAAGGGTCGCTGTTTGTTTCAACTGCATGGGATATGGCTGCCAATTGGCCAGGCTCGTGGCATCCACAAGCAGCGGACGCTTGTGCTGTATAACGCGTGCGAGGAGTTCCAGTGCAGCGGCATCCAGATGCTCCTCATAGTGCGCCACGACATGGGGTAGCACGAGCAGCTCAAAGAGTTTATAGTCCAGCATTTGAAGTACAAACTCAGCGTAGATTGTGCGCGACACTTGGCTCACTTTGAGCTGTTTTTGTAGCAAACAACTGGCATCGAGTTGACTCAATTGCGTCTGCTTTGCCTGCAACAGGCTGCTAACCAATGTGCTCAGCTGTTGCAGTGGCTCCGCCGTGTGTAGATCCAGCAGCTTTACTATTGTACGCACCAGCAGCGATAGTTCCGCAATGTATTTGCCATCTTTGTGCGCTGTTAGTGGTAATATTAAATCCAACAATTGCACTGTGGCAGTCACACTAAGTTTCTCGGTGGAGATAGCAGCACAGAGTTGCTGCCATAGGACAACACTTTGATCAGCGTTTATAAAATTCAAAAGCAATCCAAAACAATGCTGCACAATGTCGGCAAGGAGTGCTGTTTGTGCCTCCGTGTAAGTGCCCTCCGCGTTGCCAAGCAGCTGAAGCACGTGTGAGAGCAAATCTGAAGCACAAGTGTGCAGATGTCCATTGACACCGCGCAGAATCTCGAAGAGCAGGCGTCCACAGCCATGGACACTTGCTACCTGTTCGCGCAGCACTGTTTGCAGCACGTAGGCAAGGAAACGTGGAAAATCACGAACATCTCTTGCTATATAGGCAAAGCATTCAACAGCAAAATTGGTCACATGCTCCGCATAATGGTGCTCATCCAAGAGCGGCAGGATGGCATTGAAGACGATGCCAATGTTGCGTTTCAAATAGGATTTCAGTGTCTTAAACAAATGCGCTAGACAAATGAGTGTCCATTCCAGCTGCTCGGCATCCTGCGTATTGAGCAGACATATTAAACGATCCAAAACACGTTGAAAATATGAATAGAACTCCTCGCGCAGATCACGTGCCAAGACATAGAGTAGCTCCAACAGCGGTTGCTGCGATAAGTTGGTTGCTGTAGCCAGGCGCTCTAGCAGCAGATCGATGACAAAGTCTTTCTGGTGCAACAACTGTGGTAAAGTGACAATTTTGCGGCAACGCTTGCTAAAATCATTGTATTCCTCCGTCAAATTGAGCACATTCCATTTTTGAAGCGTTTGCTGAAAATATGTTTCATTTTCCGCCTCCTCGAGTTGTTCGTTTTTGTGGCCTATGTGATAGAGTGCCAAATGGCGCAAATCAATCTCGTTGACTCGATCGGTAAACGATTTAAACTGCAAATGTAAAGAAAAATAATGAAGTAAGCATAAAGTTCCCATGTGCACCGTATGTATGCATGATGGCACATCAGTTACCCGAAAAGTATTTGTGTCTTTCGACTTTTCTGTTATTGCCGCCATTTTGCAGTTGGTGTACTTTGTTAATTACGTAAAAATAATGCGTTTAAAGCACTTAATAAGAAGTACTTATTAATTTAATTTGAATTATGTCTGCAACACGTGCACATTGTTTACAAAATTGCGGAGAATAGAATTGCTAATAGAGATGGTTAAAATAACCGTATTTATCGATAGCCTCTGTGTTGTTTTGGTGCACATTGCACTGCACAAGTGCCGGTAATAATTGTTATGAATCAAAATAAATAATTTCAATCGAATATGTTATATTTGCTATCATTTCATTTCATTTAATAGCTCAATTTAATAGTTTGGCAGCAATAACAATATGTACAACGAGTTTAAGCTAAGCAACAGGTGGAGAGTAGCGTGTAATCGAAAGGTAAAAATCGTTTTGAATTCGCCTCAACTTTCGATCAGCTGTTTTAAGCCAAAAATGTTTCAAAAAGCCCTGGTCACACATAATACTTTAAGCGGCACTAATAATGGTATGATATAAAAAATTTTAAAATTAATTTTAAAATAAGCTTTAAACAAAAATGATCGAAAAATGCTAGTATTATTGTGAAAAAAGCGTGGGCGCTTTGTGCAATATTTTTCGTATATCGAGCGCCTGATGCTTTTTTTTTTTGACTATAATACTAGAATTTTTCGATCGTTATTGTTTTTAACTTATTTAAAATGAAGTTTTACAATTTGAAGTTCGAAGTTCCTTAAAAGCGAGTTATGTTAGTTTTTAAACCATATTTATTTTTAACTTTTAGGATCAATGTTCTTTAAAAGCCGCTCTAAAAGTATGCTTTATAATTTTCTCTTTTCTGAGAGTTACAAACAAACAAACATGCAAGTGAAACTTGTATAAGTGTGTTAAAAACGCTTATTGTAATACATATTTATGCAGACTCCTGTGCTTGACGGTAATCATGAACTGTACCACGTTCAATAAACTTCTGTGTGTTTTCATTATTTTCTGAAGATAAATCTGCTTTGGAGGCGTCACCATAGCCGCCACCACCAGGCGTTTTCATCGCAAATGTATCCTATTAAATACAATCGATATATTATGGTTGTTTGTACGCATGAGCTAGGCTATACTTACTCCCGCTTCAACATCGATGCATGTTTTTCCGCCAAGAGCAATAACTCTTCCATCATTTTTAACGATTAGATTGCGTCCAGTTTTGCCTGGCTCTCCGCCAGCTAGACCATAGGGCTGCAGTGTGCGACGTTCGGTGAGAACGGATAATGTAACTGGCTTTCGGAAGAGTAAATCTCGCTCTACACCCTCGCCTCCAACATACTGCCCACGTCCACCGGATCCATCGGTGCGCAAACAGAAACGTTTGAGTATCATGGGATAACGCAATTCTAGAATCTCTGGATCTGTAATACGTGTATTGGTCATGTGCGTGTGTACACCACCAGCACCATGCCAACCAGGACCAGCCCCCGACCCTCCAGCAACAGTTTCATAATAGCCCCACTGATCATCACCAATCGTAATGTTGTTCATGCATCCCTGTGAGGCAGCACAAGCCCGGAATGCCTTCAACACAGTGTCAACAATACGCTGCGAAGTCTGCACATTGCCACCAACAACAGCGGCGCCCTCTGACGGATCCAATATGGAATTCTTTGGTATAATCACCTGAATGGGTGCAAGGCATCCCTGATTAAGGGGCACATCGTGTCCCACCATGCAACGAAGGCAGTAGATCAAAGCTGACAATGTGATGGCACGTGGAGCATTACAGTTACCCCAAACCTCTTGACCGGAGCCGGTGAAATCACAGAGCGCCGAACCATTATCCGGATCTATGGTAACCCTTAGTGTAATGGGTGAACCGTCATCCATAAACTCTTGTGCTTGGAGCACGGTTGAACCCGTTCTTGCCAACGTATCCTTGCCAATCTGACGCAACATGTCCCGCACAGCAAGCTCAGCATTCCTTTGTATATGCGTCATGTATGCCTGGACAACATCCAAGCCATAGTTATCAATCAGCTCCGACACCAGATGAATCCCCTTGTGATTAGCCGCAATCTGTGCTTTCAGATCGGATAGATTATCGCTGAGATTACGGGTGCCAACAGCTCCCTTGGCGCCCGTAGGTGTTGTCAGGCGTTGCACAATCTGTTGCTCCTGGAATACACCGTTCTCCACAATGAGGAATGACTTGAAAGCGGCTCCTTCCTGAGCCAAAGATGTCGAATGCGGCGGCATTGAGCCCGGCGTAATGCCTCCTATGTCCGCATGATGTCCACGGGAAGCAACAAAGAACACTGGACGCACTTGACCACTGCAACGGAAATAGAGAGAGAGCGGATAGAGTGAAATCTCTAATCTCTTACAGCGTTTTCTGCTTACTCATAAAACACTGGTGTTATAACTGTTAGATCCGGCAAATGGGAGCCACCGGCCTGTGGATGATTTGCCAAGATGACATCGCCATTTTTCAATGTATCTCCTCTCACTTTAAGCTGATACTGAACCGTCTCCTGCATGGCACCCAAATGCACTGGAATATGTGGAGCATTACTAACCAATCCGCCATCCGGACCAAACAAAGCACAGGAGAAATCCAAACGTTCCTTTATATTAGTTGAAATTGAAGTGCGCTGAAGTACCCTGAAGAAAAAAAAAAGACTTCAGTTCCCGAGACGAGACGAAGAGTCAAAGAATCTTACCTGCCCATCTGCTCGGCGATGCTCATGAAACGATGACTAAAGATGCTCAGATGAACTGGATCCAAATCTGCATTGATGCCATGCTTGTTGTTGGTTTGTACATCCATTATCAGATCACCATAACTGGTCACATGGACCTGGCAATCGGGTTCCACAATGATCGTCGACAGCTGATCGATGAGCACAGCGGGTCCAGAGATTTGGTGACCAGCAAGCAAATGCTTGGTCAAATAGATGGGCGTATCATAAGAGCCCTGATCAAAGTGCACTTTGGTATTTCCTTCGGCGGGTGGTGTTTGCTCCTGGGCACGATCTACTTGAGCCTCTGGAGGTGTCTCGTTCTTGCCCAGACCACGTATGCGTATATCATCCACGATGATGCGTCGATTCTGGAGCACAAAGCCAAACTCAGTGCGATAGCGTTCCAGAAAAGTCGCATGGAAATCGCCATAGGCAGCAACTAGCACTGATCCAGATTGATTTTTAGCACCAGCAGTTGGTGAGCACATTAAAGCGCCATCTGTTGCCTCGTACCGCAAATGTAAAAATGATTGCAATTCTATTTGTTTAAATCCCTGCTCAGCCAGCTGAGCATGACAACGTTCCGACAAGGCATCTAGACGTGATTTGAGAAGCTGAGCATTTACATCATTAAACTCTATGCCACTGGGCTCCTGCACCTCCTGGACAACATCGGCCAAGGCCATGCCATAGGCAGAAAGTACTCCAGCATATTTATGCACCAGTACCTTGGAAATACCAAGATTTCTAGCTATGGAGCAGGCATGTTGACCTCCAGCTCCTCCGAAACAGGAGAGCACATGATTGGCTGTATCCAGGCCACGGGATTGGGTTAGGGCGCGTATGGGACGACACATGGTTTCGTTGGCAACACGAATAAATCCAAGAGCCACTTGCTCTATGCTAAGCACACGGAAATCTCCGGTGGCTTTCAAGTGAGCATTAATGTCCGACTGCAGTTCACTGAATTTCCTTCGGGTAAGTTCATAATCCAAAGGTTCGTTCTCATTGCGACCAAAGATCTTGGGAAAGTATTGCGGCAGAATGCGTCCAAGCATTAGATTGGCATCCGTGACAGTTAGTGGACCACCCTTCTTATAGCACGCCGGACCCGGATGCGAGCCCGCCGACTCTGGACCCACCACAAATATGCCAGAGCGAAAGAAGAGTCGGGAACCGCCACCCGCCGCCACCGTATTGATGTCCAATTGTGGCGCCTGGATTGTAACGCCCGCCGTCGTGCTCTCAATCACGTGTTCATAGCTCCCAGCATATCGAGACACGTCCGTTGACGTGCCGCCCATGTCAAAACCAATCAAGGGCAGCTCTGTTTCTCGGCAGCCCGTCAATGCGTAACCTACAACGCCACCTGCCGGCCCGGAGAGAATGGCACGAGCGCCACGGAAATTCTCCATATTAGTTAAGCCACCATCCGATTGCATAAAGAGCACATCAACGCCACTCAATTGATGCTCGAAGCCAGACTTAAAGCTGCAATTGACAAAAAAAAAAAAAATATTTATATGTGTTTTTTATATTTCAAAAACACACACACGACAAATAAGAATAATAATTATAATAATAATTTATAGCAAATACATATGAATGTATATTTTTATATTCTATGAGGCTTGCCAACTTTATTGACCTCTACTGTAACGTTAGAGAACGTGAAGTGTTTGTTGTTGCATTTAATACTCAAAAAGTTTTGTGTGATGAGCTTTCACATTGTAGCGACGTGTTTGTTGTGCATTATTCTATTTATTATCTTTATTGTTGTTATATATTGCGTTGTTCTCGCACAAAAAAACGCACTCTCATCACACTAATTAATGAGAGACATAAAGTTAGGCCGCAAAACAACACACACAAATATTTACCTACGTACAGGAAAGAGAGAGTAAAGATTACTTACCTGGCTAAATAGCGATCAACATGTGGCGTCAAATATGCCTCCGCACAGGCTGTATAACCTCTAGCCACCACCCGGCACATCGGCATGGCCTTGTGGGAGAGTGTGACGTGACTGAATCCCAGCTGAGTGGCAATTTCTCCAATGCGCAGTTCATGCTCCGGACAAGCGTAGCTGTGGGTGAGAACCACAGCAACCGAGTTTATGCCCTGTTGGCGAGCTTCAGCTAATGATTCTCGCACAGCCGACTCATCCACTGGTTCTACTTCCAAGTAATTGCTTCCAGTGATGCCCTTCAGAACTTTCCACTGGTGCTCTGGAACGCAAGTCTTTAGAAGACTAATAATTACACGAGAAATAAAGTCAATTTACTTAGCTGACAGCGTTCCGGCTGCTCTGGCACAATGCGACAGCTGACCTCGACAACCGTCTGGTAGAGATTAGCCGGCTTGCGAATGTTAAGGTCAAAGATTTTTGGCCTAGCCTGGTTGCCAATATAGAGAAGATCCCGGAAACCGGTGTTAACCACCAGAACAACCGGATCACCCTTGCGTTCGAGCAGAGCATTTGTAGCCACAGTGGTGCCCATGCGCACCCAGCCAATCTTTGAGGTATCCACCAGACCCGCTGCAGTCAAATCTGTGCCAGTTTCCTATAATCAATATCTTTTGTTCAATTCATACTAACTTTAACTAGTATTTATATTATACCTCTTTTAGTATACGCCTTATCCCTTCACGTGGTGCATCGCTGTAACGTTCCGGATCTTCAGAAAGCAGTTTCATGGTGCGCACTCGGCCGCCGGGACAAATGCAGAGCACATCGGTAAAGGTGCCGCCACGATCGATAGCAAAACAATATTTGCCGGTGGAACCCATTATTTTTGTTTAACGTACGTGTATAAAAGCAGAGTGATCGTCGCTAACTAAATGCGTGTTACGTTTTCTGCGCATATTTATACCAGACTCAGAGCGAGAAGCTCTCTCTCCCGCTCTTTCTGTATTTAGTGCGGTTTGTTTTCCGAGAACATTGAGCAGGTTTACATATGTACATACATATGTATTTCTAATGCCAGTTGAAATCTCACGGAAAACAATAATAACAAACCTTGGGTTTTATATCCATATTTTTGTAAATTTGTTAAACTAATTTGTGCAATATCATGTTGCAAAACATTTCCATACATACATATGCATTAATTTAGCATGTACTATTTTCTGAATATATCCATACATACATACATATGTAGATGTATAGAATTTTATGCGAGTCACTTATCATGAAGAAATCTTGACATAATGATTATTTTACGTTTATAATAATATCTTGTGATAAGATTTACGTTATCGGTAGTACACTCACAAATAATATTTTAGTATTGCACATACATAAATAGCAAAAAATAGTAAAGCGTCTTTAACAGCTGATTTGGCATGTGTTTTTATTTCTAGTGAAAACGTAGAAAGAGAGCGAAAGACAGACAATAAAAGCAAAGAGCAGTAAGCTATTTTTTATTTGTAAACTCTTTCAAAGACTATAGACGTGGAAATACGCTCTTGAATAAAAGTCTTATGAGATTAGGTACGAAAATAAAAATTGACTTTGCAAACGCATCAAACTAAAACGGAACGACAACAGAAATTAAATTTATAGTACATTAGGTCTTTGCTCAAACTAACTTTTTTACTTACATGTACATGTATTAAAAGGGATTGCTGGTCAGCAGCTTTAGTAAAATATCCAATGAAGGGATTAAGAAAATAAAACAGGAAACAAGGAAGTAATGAACATACGATTTAATGTACATATGTATTTGCTTATCTAGTTACACAGGTTTTTTTTTGGTAACATTCGCCAATTTAAATCGTTTACAAAAAAAAAAATTAAAAAAAAATTTATTTTTGGACATCTGACTGAATCAAATCGAGAAACGTTTTCATCATACCTATTAGACTATACGCAAAAGCGAACTTTTTAAATTTCTCACGATGTTCGTTTTGCGCAGTCGCCACCAAATAAAACGATACCAACAGCATCTTTTGGTGAAATTCACTGTCACGGAACATTTCCCTGTGTTTATCCTTGACGCTAAACAAACTCAGCAGGCAAACTAAAACAAGATACTGTTCCACGTAGGAATGAGTGTCCGGATCTTTTTCTTGAACCGGCGCCGTCTTGAGCACAATGTCACGTAGTAGACCCATGAATTCGGTCGAGCCGAGTAAGCGAACTCGATTGCCACTGTCAAAGCACATGTTGCGCAGAATGCGAAGACAACGCAGCCGCAACACAGATAAAGGGCTCAAGCGCTTGATGGTGCTAATAAGTTCGTCAATATGACAGATCTTTGAGCCGTACTCGTAACGCGAAAAGGTCTCCCAAAAACGTAGCCAGAGATTCTGCACTTCCGGCTTAACATTTGGATTCAGGACTTTGTCCATCATGCTAAGAACACCCATCTTGTCAAGACACATGCGACCCTCGAAGCAGGCACAACAATTGTTCATGACACGCAATGCGCCATGCAACATGTCACCGGGTGGCAAGAAGTCATTGGACATACTTTGAACGGCGAGGTCAACCATACGCTGCAACAAAGAATGGGTCATATCGCAAGGCGCCTGGGATGCCTGCTTGCATATAATCAAGGAGCATTCGGTTATCACTGTCATCAGACGAATTATCAAGTTCACAAGCATCATCCAATCCGAGAACCAGTGCCACAAGCGTGTCAAGACGCACACCAGTCGCATAGCCAACACCGAATCCGTGATAGCAGCATGCGGCGCCGCATGCCAATTGATCAGAATATTTATCACCACCGAAAGATTATAAACAGTCGCGTGTTTCTGATAGCTATCCGAAACGTTATCATTGGGTATTTTAAAGCTGCTCTTGTTGTTGAACGCCTCTAGGTGTTGAATAATGCGGTGCAGTAGCTTGTTTTGAACTGCCGCTTTCATTGCTTGTGGGAGTACCTGGAGCAGCTTGCTGAGCACTTCACAGACCTTCACTTGATTTTTTGTGTACGGCTTGGTGAAGGAGTATTCACCAGTCGGATAATACTTCTCAAACAGTTCGTCCAACCTCTGATATATTAACATAGTTCCGTTCAATTTAGTTGTCGGTTGTTTAGCTTTTTTCGGTTTTGATACGTTGCGATTTGTTTGTGGTTTTAAACTGAACATTTTCAGTTGTTGGCATATGGGATTTGTGGAGTTCTCTTTGCAGCTGTTGTTGTCGTCTTTGGTATCTGGTTCCTCCACAACTTTGTCCATTTCCACATACTCATTGAACAGTAAGATTATATCGTCACTCAAAGGTGGATCCAGCGACCTATTTAGCAGCAACAATAACGTTGACAATGAATATCGCATTACAGCACCTTCAACATTGTCGATCCTTAGACCCTGGAGGATCAGATCAATAATCCTCAAGTTGGGCGGCCGAAACGAAACCAGATGTGAACAGGAATTGTTTTCCTTAAGAAAGACCATAAGCAGCTTAAGCATTTCCACGTGACAATTTTCCGGCAGCGGCGACATTAACTTCAGCCCCATATCTATCAATCCATAGAAGTTCTGGAGCATCATCGGCGAACGACAGATAGTTCGCTGAATGAACAGCTTATTTAGCTGATGGCATCGTGCAAAGAGCTTGCAGATGTCTCCAGCGCATAAGTTCATATAGCTCTTGTTGAACTTCTCCTTTGGTATATTTAAGTTCATAATTTCAGTGAGGCTCTGGAAGAAGGGACTGTCGCAGAGTTTGGCATGCCACTTTGGCTCGATGACTGTTAGACGTGTACATATCGCAACATAACAGCTCATTATTTCGCATGAATGCCTTGCAATCGATCTATTGCAATGCAGTGGGATTGTTGAAGCTAGAAGCAGTGCACTGTTTGGCAAGGATGCCTCCTTCAGAAACGAAAATTGCTCCAACGGGCTTATGATGTCAGTGGGAAGCATAAACGTCATTAGCATCTCAAACAAACGTCCGGCAAGCTCACGCACTATCATCACTTCACTTGAATTCAGCAGCGTGCTTAGGCAACGATCGCGCAGAACTGCGGGCAGATATTTATTCAAATTCAGTAGAGCGGGAATTATGTTACAACCAGCGCTCTGACACCAATTGGCCAACGCTGTCCAGCCCAGGGCGCGCACCTCTCTATCACGCTGGTTGGTCAGACTGATTAGATAGCGTAGAACTTTTGATTTTCCCTTTGACAAGTAGCATTCTGTCGGCTTGAGCTCGGAATTTGACTGCAGTTGACAAATGATCAATAGACAGTCTCTTTGCATCTGGGCTCCAGTATGCGTATTTGTCTTTATATTTTTCGATAGCTGAACGAAGTGCTGATAATGTGCCTATTTGAAAAAGGAGAGATATTCAAATATGGTTAAAGCAGGGCGAGCAATTGGTTTCGTCTTGTTTATTTTGGTTTTAAATGTGCTTACCTCTACATTGAGTTCATGTAAACAAAGAGGCTTGTCGCTTAGCTCCCGCAGGACACTTAGAAGACATCGAAGGTGTTGCAGTTGGCGTAGCTCAAAATGCGTGCGTGCCATTCTGCTCAGTTTCACGAAAAGAAGTTGGTGCAACGTGCAGACAACGGTTTCGGAACAGACAGTGTCGGAAATAAGCACAACCAGACATTGAGTAACCATCAGAAGAATATTTAAAGAGACCTCGCTACTCTGTAGTACCTCTAAAAAACTGTGATTAGGTTCAGTTCGCAGTGCAAGTTGTAAACCCTGATGCACATCCGGCAAGCGTATGCGCAAACATCGCAGACAAAGATCCAACACTACGGTATAACAATTAATGTCCTCACAGTGGCTGGGCAAGACCCGTAAATATTTTTCCATAAACAGCCACAGTCGGTTGGATGAATCAGGCGTGATATCGTCACGCAAGTGGATCAGAAATAGGTTAAGATAGCAAACCACATATTGAAATTTCAATTGGCTATCGCAATGATTCGTCTCCTCGTTGAGTAGTTTTTCAAACTGCCGCTGCAGTTGGCTGGCATGAATTAAGGCCAAATCAGATGGTTTTAACTTCAGTGACTCTCCAATGTCCAGTTCACGCATCGCGGACGGTGATAAGTTTTCCAGACTGCCACAAACAGAGTGTGCAAAAAAGAGACGCCAGTATTGAGGATTATGAAACCGCTTATGTAAATAGTGTGGAGAAGACGCCGTTTTGTGTAACGGCAGTTCTCTTGCAGGCTGCGTTAATCCTTTTATATTGTATTTGAACGGTATTAATAATGCCGACAGATTTATCTGTAGCTCAGGAGTATTTGTTTTAATAACGATGTAGTCGCGAAAAGCCGACAGGAATAGGACAGTGGAACCGTAACATCTCTGTTCCGACTCAGGTTGCAAGAAGATGTAACGCAACACAATAGATATGTTATTCAAATGGGGCAATGAAGATTGCACTACGCTCTCCAGTGACAGCAAACTCAGCAACGCATCAATCTTTTCAAATTGTGGATTGTTTAGGCTCATATTTAATGCCTTGGAATAGTCAATTGGTGGGTGAACTATGAATAAATCATGCGGGACTAAGGACGTATCCCGTATATTTATCGCTAATCCTTCACCTTTTCCGAGGCCATGCTGCCAATTTAGACAAAAAGCCACGCGTACAATCGCACTCCTACGCGTTTCCTTGTCTGGATGGAATAGAAAACACACATTACCATTAAGCGCCACAAGCCGATCCAAATATTCTCCATTTGGTTCGAGTAACTCCCACAGCAGCCGATGCAGTTCCGGCTGATCGATGCTGCGATAAACGAGTAACGGCAGCAGAGGCCTTACTAGCTCAAAGACTTCCGCTATTTCTCTGGCCGGTATTAATTTTATCATGCCCAGCAGCATCATTAGGTATTCAATACACCACTGCCTTAAGGCTGAATGCCATGGCTGCCAACCCACGATGAGCAGTTCCTTCAACAGACTTGTGCTCATCGGCAGACCCAGAATGTGATTGCGTATTAGCTTTATGTTGCTGCAGCCAGGCAAATAGCTGGTCTTAATAACTAACGCATTAAAGTGATCGGTGACGGGTTTCTTTAGCAATTGCAATGTATAGCTGTGCAATTCCGCGTCCAAAGTCATACCAAAAAGATTCATGAGCAGTGTTTGTGCTATGATTCGTAAATCGGGTTGGGTTATAAACAAGCTGGTGCACTTGACAATTGCCTCAACGAGCTGTTCCACCAATGACTTGCTGCCCAAATGCATAAGGGCCGAACAAATTTCATAAAAGCTTCTCAATAGCTTTGGCGGTGACAGTTTAGTTTTGCTAAGCAGCTGACCAATTGACAATTTGATTTTTTCCTTAAACCTCACTAAATCCTCTTGAATGGGCGATTTAGTTTTTTCAAACTGATTGTGCAGCTTGCACAGTTCGTCCAGGCGCTGTGGCATACAAATCCAGTAGACGTTGTCCTCAAACAACGAATCAAGCAATATTCCATCTGTCCGACATTCGTTGAAGGATGCACTTAGTCGGATTGCTTTCAAAAGGAATTCATTACATAGTATAGATTTAAGACGTGTTTTCATTAGTATTTTGCTCATGAGTTGTGTGTCCGGTTCATGGGACACATCTATTTCTTTGCAGTGGACCAAATATTTCGAGACAATCTTTTCCAGTTGCTGCATTTGGCAGCTTGGAATGGGTACATTTAGCTGAACATACGTTTGGATTACCTCATCGGTAAGTTCAAAACATCGCCAAAAATGGAAAGTCAGCCTACCTTCTGGCTTTTGTATCCGTTCCAAGCAGGCATATTTTAACAGCAGACGCAAAGCACTTGCAATGCTCAATTGGGTACTTTTAATGTTCTTAGTTTTGGCATAGTTGCGAACATTGCAGCGATCACTGATGCCACGCTGGAACTGCTTTACAATCGTAAGTAGAGCACGATATATTGATCTTTGTGTTTCGTACGATTTGTTAAATTGTTGTACGTGCATCAGACGTAGAAAGATGTGCGGCGGCTGTAGCATATACTCCACGGGATAGTCGCATATTTTGATTTCTATGTTGAGTATTTGCTGCTGCAACAGCTCATCGTTATCGAAGCTTAGACCATCCACAATCGTGGCCTGTGTGATCAGATCGTCATGGCTACCTGTAGACCAAGCTCTTTCGAGGTCTTCATCAGGCTGCAGTTGAAAGAATTCGATCGAAAATTCTATATCGCTGCTATCCGATGCACCTAAATGGATATAAAACATAACATCAATAATAAAACCATGGTGAAATTACTACAAGTTTTTGTGTGTTTTTTATTTACTTATTATTTTTTTAATAAACTTATTCACCACGAAACACAACCACACAGTAAAGAATCCAATCAAAACTCACACTCACCAAATCACACCATACTTTTTTTATCCCACTATATCTACATATGTATTTTGCTTTTGAATTAATTGGTTTGATACCATGGTAAAGCCATGTTAATAAATTCACCACGCATGCCGACATCTTGTAAAATGTTTTCAGTAATTTAAGTGCGTTCCGTTCGCCTGTGGTGAAATAATATTTCACCAGTTATATTTTAATTTATGTATGTGCATATGTACATATAAATGAACGTATATGAACATATGTAGTCGCAATGCCATTATATACAATATTATTTTTACATTTTCATATTGTTAACTTACCTGAACTGGGAGTCATGCAATACATCTCTTTTATTTGGCTACTTAAAGCTTCTAGCAGATCCAAGCACCGTTTTCTCGGCACATTTTCTGTGGTTTCCAATTGTTGGCGTATTTTGTCGAGATCGTCGAGCGCATTGTAGCATATGTCGCAAGCGTATTTAGAGCGCAATAGCTCAAAAATCAGAGCAAGGACGCGATCCGGAGCTTTTATTGGTGTGAAGCTAAACCAGCGTATCAATTGCTCAAACAGCAACAACGGCTTAAAATCTTTGGCGCCGCCATTTATAAGGCAGTGCATAAAACTTGTCTCAACTTGTTCAAAGCTGAACATGCGAATTTCTGCCGAATCGTCGGACAGTTTCGCAAGTCTTTCGTCATCAAGCGAAAAATTGTAATCCGTAAATACTGGCATTCTTGATCTATTGATAATCCACCCTGATTACATGTTTCAAACAGTTAGGTTTACTTACTTGTACCAGTTGTTTCGTAATTTAACACAAATTAAATCATATTGCGCATGAGAACAAACGCTTTTGAATGCGGCGTTAAATTTTTGCGCATGTTATTAAGCCGCCTTTTTTTTGACGGCGTTGCCGAGAGTCAACAGCGCTGTCAATTAACAGGGCGCTCCATTTAGCATTTTGCGTTTTTCTTGCGCAAAATGTTGCGTTTAATTGTTTGTACAAGATCTGGCAGCACTTGAGCACTTAACGACCTCAAAATGTTTTTAAATAAATCGACAAAATTTCTTAATAATTTATAAAATAATTACAGGGAATTGCAACTATCATTTTAATAAAAAATAGTATATAGCAACTTAAGCGTAAGCATACACGATTTTTGCATCTTTATTATTAAACATTTTAGTACTGGCAATTGGAATCTCTCAGCCAAGTACAAAATAACATTTCAGTGTCAAAGCGTGTTCCTATGGGGTAGCGGCACTCGCTGCAGCGGGAATCATGACAGTGATAATACCGGCCACAAACGCCATCTTGCCAGCTATAACAATCCTAGCTGCGATTCTGATCATAATCAGTACTGTCCACATTTCTACCCAAGGCACGGTTCATTGCCCTCAGCAGGGGATTAGTCTCGCCACAAAGGCCACGAAAATCATCAGTCTCAATAGACCAGGTCATAGCACCACCTAAATTTCTTGATTCCACAAGTTTCATCTTAAGCTCAATACTTAGAGCATTATCGTAGGCAATCCACTGATCACCCTTAAAGGCGTAGGGCGACTGGCTATTGCTATCAAATACAGTCGTCCAGTTATTTTGGCATATTTCGTAATAGCCCATGAAACCATTTTCCCCAGTATAAATGCCAGCTGATCCGGGTCCAATGCAGGGCGAGCCCGGACGATTTTGAAAACTATTTGCCATCTGATAGCTGTGGCCATAAAAAGGAATTCCAAGAATCACTTTCCTAGAAGGTGCACCTAAACGAATAACAAAAACAATCAAATCTTGATTATGTGTTAAGAACATCGAATATAATTACCATTCTGTAGCCAAAAGTCGATGGACTTTTCCACCTCAGGCAACGGAGAATTAAAGCCCAGATAGCCATCGAGTGCCATATGGAAGTCATAGGTCATTACATTAATAAATGTCACGTGTTGTGAAATTGCTGGAATATCGTACGATTTTTTGGCAGTGGCCTCCGAAGCTCCCACAGCAATGCTCAATTCCAAGCCATATGGATCAAATCTGCATAGAAAAGCAGAGAGAGCTAAAGTAAAATAAAATTGTGATTTAAAATAAATATTTCTGATTTGGTTTTTACCAATAATTCACATATCTATATAGTTAACCAATAAGAAAAATAGTGTTATTGCATTTAAAATTTCCCTACATACGCTTGTTTAAATTCCTTCAAAAGTGTCACAAAGTTGACTTTATCGTCAGCAGCGCCACCACGCTGTCCCGGATATTCCCAATCCAAGTCCAGTCCATCAAAGTTATTTTGAAGAATGAAGGCCAAAGTGGTGGAAATGAATGTGGCACGCTTTTCAGGATCAGCAGACATAGCTGAATATTTGACAGAGCCCTCATTCCAGCCACCCACAGCAGCTAAAACTTTCAGTTTGGGATTCGTCTGCTTCAATGCAATCGTTTTGTTTATAAAGCCAAAAAAAAAATAAATTCTTTAGCTTACTAACATGCCAAGAAGTCTGAAAGTTTTCCTATTTATTACCCAGTCCATCATCCAGCCAAAGGTCCAGTGACTTTAACTCACTATTTTCGCCAATGCCAAAGAAGCTGTAACTTATGTGAGTACATAAGAATGGGTTAATGTTTTTGGGTTCAAATTTACCATAGCCTGAACGATAATTTGCCCAGGTGCCCCAATAACAATTGAGTATTTCTGCAAAACAAATTACAAATTGAAATAAATAGG
Source organism: Scaptomyza flava (assembly GCA_030179655.1). NCBI lineage: Eukaryota > Metazoa > Arthropoda > Insecta > Diptera > Drosophilidae > Scaptomyza > Scaptomyza flava. Next base: position 80,354,496 of record JARNME010000404.1, on the reverse strand, counting down.
AAGTAACGAATCGTTACAGGTACTTTATACTTACTACCGCTGGCAACGGGAAATCCCAGGCATATGAAGGAAACTACCAAACAAGCGAATATTGACTTCATGGTTCTCGCTTTAGGGCTGGACTCATTTTCAACGTTTCTCTTATAGTTGGAACACTATAAATACGGTCTCATACGGATCTGATAAAGTCTATAAAATTGATCATAGTTAAGATTACAGAATGTGATATTTTTGATTAATAACACTTACTGTAGTACATATCAATCAAATTAAATTGGTCGAAATATGCTATTAAATTAGGTTATTAGGTTATGTTTGCTTCCACCATATTTTGTCAATATTACCATATTCTTATCAATGGCAATAAGTACTTGAACTTAACCAAAGAGTCTACAATCTAGAGTATGATTTACTTGATTTATTGTATAATCGATACCACCAACAAGAATTTACTAGAAAATCGCAGGCTAGCGGCGCATACACATAATATTGCTGGCTGGTTGTGCTATGAACAAACATGTTGTAGCAAAGTTAGCAAGAGAAGCGGCTGGCGTACGACACACGAAACACGAGAAAAGCACGAAATGCGCTCTCAGAGCGAGTGGTAGATATTCTATACCCCTTATAGATAGATATTCTATACCCCTTAAGCTCTGTTCCCACCGTTACTTTCTATTCTCTTCTAAGAAGGAAAATCATAAAAATACTATTTTCAATGTTCTTAAATTTTCTGTTTATTTATTATTAGTTCAAATAATTTGAAGAAAAGTTTTAATTGGTCTTTTTGATAACGAGATTCATTCAACAACAATGTGAAAATAAAATTAAATTGAAATAAATTGAAAAAAATATACATACATTTGTATTTTAAATGTATTAAATTCTTTCAGTGCATGCTTCTATTAAATACATCATTGAGATAAAATCCTTAGTTGGACACAAAGACTTCAAACTTCTTATTGCCCAACTCCTGGCCAGCATAAGGGATATAACACGTGCCGTGAGATGGGTGATATTTGCCCAAGGTCACAGTACCGTGATGGGTGAAACGACAAGTGAACAAAGTTTCACCCTCAAATGTCTTGCCAGTGGGCACAGCATTGGATGGAATTTTTCCTCCATTCGCCGGAGCCCATTGAACGCCAGCGGCGCTAAGGACTTCGTATTTATTGTAGCCATGTTCACCGCCACCATAGCTAACGTAGGTGATACCAGCCGATGGATCCAGCTTGCCGGGAATGAGATCACCCTCATGCCATGCCCGCGCTATGTAAAACTGTTTTCCCCTATCGAAGCCACCGTGCACAGAATTTGGTGGCACCTCACCATTGGAGGCAGCCACCCAAAAACCGGGTCCACTATAAGAAAATGATTGACCAACTAAAAATAAGAATAAGTTAATCAAAAGTTCACTTTCGCTTTGAAAAAGTTTTTAATTCTCCTACCATTTAGCTGCCAGGTGCCGGTACCATACCATCCCGTGCAGATGCCAACGAATTTGACGTGGAAGAGTGAGCCAGCAGTGTATGATAGGAAAGCAGTTGCATTACCCTCATGACCCACACTAATGACATTGTAATGCCAACGCACCCAGAAGCCACGGAATTCGTTAGCATTCAGAATTCCAGGTGTTTTCAGCTCAACAAGATTGAAATTTTCTCCATTTTTGCGGATGACAGACTTGGTGTTAACCCAGCCGCCCAAGAAGACCTCATAAATGGCCGAACTCTTCTGTGCAACTGGGCTCAAAGCAATCTGGGCATCGTGATTCGAACGTACCTTGAAATTGAAGACACTGCCTCTGGCTGGGAAGAACTGGTAATCCAGTTTATCGGGAGTGTTGACTTCTAAAAAATCAGAGTAAACACAGGTAAGAATTCATTATTTAAGAGAATTAATGATTGTTATTAATTCAACAAGTAATTTTGACGATTCCTACCGTTTGCTTTGAAATATTTTGTTGAGTGTTTGCAAGTCGCTTAATTTTAGCTTCCAAAATAATAACTACATATGTATAGCCAATTTACTTCATCTCAGTATAGACCATGCCCAAGTTCAGCCTTGTGTAATTTTTCTGTGCTAGCATCATTATTATGTATTGTAATTCTCGACACCTCAATCATATTAATTTAGTTTAAGTTACAATCGGCAGTAAAAGAACAAGCTCTGATATTTTTATGCTGTGACACACGTTAAATTTTTAAAATATTACTTTGAAGCCACGAATATAATTTAAGGCTATATCATCTTTGAAAAACGCTGGATTTATAGCTATAAACTATTTGCAAAGTTTAATAATCTTTTTCACTTTCAAATATGCTATATCTAGCCTGAAATAAGCTAATCTGGAAACACAGCGCGCAAGGCATACTTAACAAGGTAACCTTACTCGCTCGATCGCCCCCTTTACTGTTTATGCGGTCTACCTCACAAAATCGGTTTGAAAAAATTATAAATTCTCTTACCATTTAGCTTCCACATGCCGGTAGCACCCCATCCCGTGCAGATGCCAACATACTTCACGTGGAAGAGTGAGCCAACATTGTATGATAGGAAAACAGTTGAATTACCCTCATGACTCACAGTTATGACATTGTCATACCAACGCACCCAAAAGCTACGGAATTCTTTTTCATTCAGAAGCTCAGGTGTTTTCACCTCAACAAGATTGATCCTTTGTCCATCTTTGCGGATAACAGACTTGGTGTTAACCCAGCCGCCCAAGTAGATCTCATAATTGGGCGAACTCTCCTGTGCAACTGGGCTCAAAATAATCTGGGCATCGTGTTTCGCACGTACACTGAAAGTGAAGAAATCGTCTCTGGCTGGGAAGAACTGGTATTGCAGATTATTGGGAGTGTAGATTTCTAAAAAACAAAAGTAAATACAGGTAAGAATTAATAGATGTCGAAGTGCATAAGTTGGGGGTCTTTCTCGTGCCTTTCCCACTCGCGTGGATCGCGACTTTGGATCGTGGGTCGTGAGCGCGCACACAACCTTCGTTCTTTCTTTTACTTAAAATAATGTTTGTATTCGTACTTAATGTAACTTAATATCTAAAATTTGTTATTTGCATAATAAAATAATCTGTACGAACTGTTTGGGCTTATGCGGTAGGCCTACGTCACAAAATCGCTTTGAAAAAGTTATAACTTCTCTTACCATTACGCTGCCAGGTGCCGGTAGCACCCCATCCGGTGCAGATGCCAACGAAGTTGACGTGGAAGATTGATCCCTTATATGTTAAGAAAGCAGCTGTTTTACCCTCATGACCCACAGTTATGCCATTGTAATTCCAACGCACCCAGAAGCCACGGAATTCGTTGGCATTCAGAAGTCCAGGTGTTTTCACCTCAACAAGATTGATACCTTCTCCATTTTTGCGGATAACGGACTTGGTGTTAACCCAGCCGCCCAAGAAGATCTCATAAATGGCCGAACTCTTCTGTGATATTGGGCTCAAAGCAATCTGGGCATCGTGTGCCGCACGTACCTTGAAAGTGAAGATACCGTCTCTGGCTGGAAAGAACTGGTAATCCAGTTTATTGGGAGTGTTGATTTCTAAAAAACAAAAGTAAATACAGTTAAGAACAAATACATGTTGAAGTGCAACAGTTGGGGTCTTATAAATGCACATTCAAAAAGATATTACATAAACAAGTGGAAACGTTGCATTCGGACGCAACCGACTGTGGTACACTCGTTACCAGTTTTAAAACCGGTTAAAAGAGGCCTGATGGCAAAGGGGTACGAATGCGGCAGGGGTGTACGCTGCCTTAATGATTCTGCGATGCAGATGGGGATTCCACTAGCTGTCTTCCTTCCAAATTTGGTGACTCTAGCTCAAGGTTTTTAAAAGGTGGGGAAAGGCGGGCGGAAAAGGTGGGCGTGGGTCCAAAACTTTTATTCTAGCTTGAAGGGTGTCGAAAAAAGTTGCGTTGTCTCTCTTAGTTTCTAAGCTAGAGTCACTAAATTTGGTAGGAAGATAGTAGTTGGTAAAGTCAAAGTCAGTGATCGAAGAGAAAACAAGTCGCTTTAAAAACTTATATAAGAATAGCACGGTTTTCGTTCCGGTTATATTTATGTGAAAGGTGCATTACGTGCTGGAAGGCCAACCGTGGAAAATGTGGTTCGAATTATGGAATTTGTCGAGAGAGACCGTGAGAGTTGTGAGCACTTATTCTATTGCGAAGAAGCTAAAAACCTTTTGAAACGGTTTGCATATTCATAAATTGAAAAAAGGATGTTTGGTTGAAAGCTCAGTGTTTATATTCATTCTTTTCTAAAGCACACGACCCATGATGATAACGCGTCACGTTTATTGATCTCGTTCACGTTTTTTTCATATTTTACCATTAGAGCTTTGAAAATTGTGTTTGTTGATCGAAAGACTACTATACAAATTTTATTTATTGTTGAATATGAGTTAAATTGCAAGAGTAAATACATTCTTTAGTTAGTAGTTATAGTTGAACCTGTTCTTCGAGGGAAAGGAAGCCAGTGGATACCATATACTAATAACTTATACTTGTCCTTGCCCCTTTATACGAATGTGTTTTAAAAATCTTAATATTTATTTCAAAACAACTTTTTTTATGAAAATTCACATTTAAGAGTTCAAATATACATTAAAAATTTTAATCCCGATAAAATAATGCAAATCGCATTAAATATATTTTTTTTGTGCTTGATTTGATCCTTGTTTTTATTCTTAGAAAAAAAAAAACAGTTGTAGCAATGTTGATAAATTTTTCATGAACAAATTTTTTTATTTTTATTTTTTTATAATTAGTTTTTTTTCACAAAATGAACGTACAATAAAGCTTTTAACATTTATGTAAAAAACTCAAATTCACATTTTCTGGTGCCACTTCTAAGCTTACCATGAAAAAAAAGCATAGGTTTTATCTTCATAAATAAAAACAACATGAGATTGAGACAATTTATCTTGTTCATTGTACGATATACAGGGAGGATTAAGGGGCTTAAAGAACTGTGTTGTATTTGACTTGACTTTGTCAATTGTATATTGTATTTATTTTAAGCACAATTTTTAGTAAGATTTAGTGCCGCACTTCTCGCGTATTTATTTTGTATTAAGGACTATAAATAACTGTAACTGTATCACATATACACAAAAACACACTCTCCCAACTACACTTTCCGTCAACGAGACTGACACAATCAGCGCCCTGTCAGTGCAGGAATACTTTAAACTGTTTCAACCGTTTTCATTTTATTTTATACAAAAGAGTCCCCAAAAGAAACCGATAGAAATTCATAGTTTTGGTTCCATCGATTTCGTTCCGGTTAAATTGATGTGAAGGCCAACCGTGACAAATGTGTATGAAGTTGTGTAATTTGTCAAAAGAGAACGTGAGAGTGTGAGCACTTATTCTATTGCGAAGGAGCTGAAAACTATTTGGAGCCTTGATTGCATTGAATCATAATCATTAATTGCAAGAAAACTGGATATTTGGGTGTCACACGACAATGTCAAGCGAAAAAAAATCGCCAAGGGGTTGGAAGCTACGAGCTGCTCAATTATGGACAGACGCATAGCAGCGGCCAGCATTGGGCAATAGGAAGGGTGTTGTGTTTCCTTCTGGAGCTCTGATGGGAGGTCCTATACATATTACGAAGTCCTGATCATTAGATTCTTAAGGAATTATTTTCCTTTACTAAATCATAGTGAACATCGCATCGGTGGAAGGTCGGTGACTCTTTTGACCTTCACGGCCATCTGTAATCCGAATTTGTTTTGTAGATTCTGCTGTACCAGATGAACAGATTTGCCATCTTTTACTTCACAATTACGATTAAAAGGCTTATTTACAGTTGGAGAGAAATTCAGTAACATGTGAACTTCCCCTTGCGTGACCTCTCCTTTCGCAGAAGGTACTATAGATAAATAAGTTTCATATTTATTAACTATCTAACAATTTTTATTGAGTTATACTGATATAATTGGCTTCCGAAATTATTTTTATTCTAATGGACTTATCTGCAGCGATGTTTTATTCCATGAGGTTTCTATAATAATACCGTCTAAGCTCAAGGAGTCAAGCTTCCTAAGCAGTGTTGCCAATTCCGCTTTTTCCCCGTCAGATCTGGTTTTTTTCAAAACGTGATTGCGGGAAAAATGTTCAAATATTGTATGGGACAGCTTTTTTCTTTATGAGTTATTTGGTATCATTTGTATGTAAATAGCTTTTTTTGCTTTAGTTTTTCGCCTATCTAGCTTATTTTGCTCAACAAAAATTGGCAGTACTGTTCCTAAGCTATGTGTTTAATGCTAAGTATTCTTTTTAGCAAAGACAACAACCCTCGTTCTAAATATAACGAAACGACAGTGGCGTCCCAAAATATTATTAATTTTATAGCTCAGATGGGTGCACAATATTGGTTACATCGAATTTCCCATTGCCATTCCAGTAATTAGCCCAAGTGCCCCAATAGCAACAAACGATGCCAAAAACACAATATTGTTATTGACATTATAGCCATCTATATTCTTTAATTCCAGACTTAGGCTCCCTTATCAGTGAGCCAAGATTGAGAAAAACGAGTAGGGTTAAAAGCTTTACCATTGTACAAGGTAATTTAAAACTGTTTTGGTTTTTTTGATTTTTTTATACCCTTCACAGGGTATATTGACTTTGTCATGAATCTGTAACGCCTTTAAGGAATGATGGGAGACCCCATAAACTATATATCAAAATGATCAGGACGAGCTCAGGAATTGATTTCCGTCTGTCCGTCCGTCTGTCCGTCTGTTTGTCTGTTTCAACACGATTTCCGGCCAAACCGCTGAACCGATCTTGATGAAACTTTCACAGATTGCTTAGATCATGTCGGGTTTGTTCACTATGAAATTTCATCCCGATCGGAGCATTCTACGATATAGCCACCATGTAAATTTACCATATCAACACGATTTCTGGCCAAACTGCTGAACCGATCTTGATGAAACTTTCACAGATTGCTTAGATCATGTCGGGTTTGTTCACTATGAAATTTCATCCCGATCGGAGCATTCTACGATATAGCCACCATATAAATACAAAAAATCTATTAAAAAAACAAAATTGGACAAAAAAACTAAAATACCAAAATTATTACACGTGGATTCGAACCCGCACCTACCGGATGAGAGTCTGGCATACTTACCACCAGACTATATAAGAGTTTAACAGAATAGCTGAATATCTATTCGTAAAATTAACATAGTTAATTCGATACACCGAATATTAATAATCTAATGCCTTATAGTCTTTCGAGATTTTCACGCAATAAAAAAATAAAAATACAAATTAATCCACGTGTGAAGGGTATCATAGTCTTGGCATAGCCAAAATTAACTATGCGGCACTATGTTTTATGAAATAGAGTTTGTACAGAAAAAACATGGTTTGATTTAAGATCAGATAAAATATCAACCGTTTGGACTTCTACCAAGAATTGTGTTTTCGTATTTATTTGCAGTACGGAATATTTATTTGCGAAGAAACCAAATCTATTTAGAAACCAAACCATACTTTAGTCAAAGCTATGTTCTGATCGTTAGTTTGATTTAAGAAGGAAAACCATAAAAATACTATTCTCGATATTCTTAAACTTTATGTTTATTTAACATTTCTCATTAATAAAGCCAAAGCTACAATAAAAAGAAGAAAATTATTAATTGTTCTTTTTGATAACGAGATGCATTCAACAACAATGTGAAAATAAAATTAAATTGAAAAAAAATATACATACATTTGTATTTTAAATTCTTTCAGTGCATGCTTCTATTGAATACATTATTGAGATTAAATCCTTAGTTGGACACAAAGACTTCAAACTTCTTATTGGCCAACTCCTGGCCAGCATAAGGGATATAACACGTGCCGTGAGATGGGTGATATTTGCCCAAGGTCACAGTACCGTGATGGGTGAAACGACAAGTGAACAAAGTTTCACCCTCAAATGTCTTGCCAGTGGGCACAGCATTGGATGGAATTTTTCCTCCATTCGCCGGAGCCCATTGAACGCCAGCGGCGCTAAGGACTTCGTATTTATTGTAGCCATGTTCACCGCCACCATAGCTAACGTAGGTGATACCAGCCGATGGATCCAGCTTGCCGGGAATGAGATCACCCTCATGCCATGCCCGCGCTATGTAAAACTGTTTTCCCCTATCAAAGCCACCGTGCACAGAATTTGGCGGCACCTCACCATTGGAGGCAGCCACCCAAAAACCGGGTTCACTATAAGGAAATGAATGACCAACTAAAAATAAGAATAAGTTAATCAAAAGTTCACTTTCGCTTTGAAAAAGTTATTAATTCTCCTACCATTTAGCTGCCAGGTGCCGGTACCATACCATCCCGTGCAGATGCCAACGAATTTGACGTGGAAGAGTGAGCCAGCAGTGTATGATAGGAAAGCAGTTGCATTACCCTCATGACCCACACTTATGACATTGTAATGCCAACGCACCCAGAAGCCACGGAATTCGTTAGCATTCAGAATTCCAGGTGTTTTCAGCTCAACAAGATTGAAATTTTCTCCATTTTTGCGGATGACAGACTTGGTGTTAACCCAGCCGCCCAAGAAGACCTCATAAATGGCCGAACTCTTCTGTGCAACTGGGCTCAAAGCAATCTGGGCATCGTGATTCGAACGTACCTTGAAATTGAAGACACTGCCTCTGGCTGGGAAGAACTGGTAATCCAGTTTATCGGGAGTGTTGACTTCTAAAAAATCAGAGTAAACACAGGTAAGAATTCATTATTTAAGAGAATTAATGATTGTTATTAATTCAACAAGTAATTTTGACGATTCCTACCGTTTGCTTTGAAATATTTTGTTGAGTGTTTGCAAGTCGCTTAATTTTAGCTTCCAAAATAATAACTACATATGTATAGCCAATTTACTTCATCTCAGTATAGACCATGCCCAAGTTCAGCCTTGTGTAATTTTTCTGTGCTAGCATCATTATTATGTATTGTAATTCTCGACACCTCAATCATATTAATTTAGTTTAAGTTACAATCGGCAGTAAAAGAACAAGCTCTGATATTTTTATGCTGTGACACACGTTAAATTTTTAAAATATTACTTTGAAGCCACGAATATAGTTTAAGGCTATATCATCTTTGAAAAACGCTGGATTTATAGCTATAAACTATTTGCAAAGTTTAATAATCTTTTTCACTTTCAAATATGCTATATCTAGCCTGAAATAAGCTAATCTGGAAACACAGCGCGCAAGGCATACTTAACAAGGTAACCTTACTCGCTCGATCGCCCCCTTTACTGTTTATGCGGTCTACCTCACAAAATCGGTTTGAAAAAATTATAAATTCTCTTACCATTTAGCTTCCACATGCCGGTAGCACCCCATCCCGTGCAGATGCCAACATACTTCACGTGGAAGAGTGAGCCAACATTGTATGATAGGAAAACAGTTGAATTACCCTCATGACTCACAGTTATGACATTGTCATACCAACGCACCCAAAAGCTACGGAATTCTTTTTCATTCAGAAGCTCAGGTGTTTTCACCTCAACAAGATTGATCCTTTGTCCATCTTTGCGGATAACAGACTTGGTGTTAACCCAGCCGCCCAAGAAGATCTCATAATTGGGCGAACTCTCCTTTGCAACTGGGCTCAAAATAATCTGGGCATCGTGTTTCGCACGTACACTGAAAGTGAAGAAATCGTCTCTGGCTGGGAAGAACTGGTAATCCAGTTTATTGGGAGTGTTGATTTCTAAAAAACAAAAGTAAATACAGTTAAGAACAAATACATGTTGAAGTGCAACAGTTGGGGTCTTATAAATGCACATTCAAAAAGATATTACATAAACAAGTGGAAACGTTGCATTCGGACGCAACCGACTGTGGTACACTCGTTACCAGTTTTAAAACCGGTTAAAAGAGGCCTGATGGCAAAGGGGTACGAATGCGGCAGGGGTGTACGCTGCCTTAATGATTCTGCGATGCAGATGGGGATTCCACTAGCTGTCTTCCTTCCAAATTTGGTGACTCTAGCTCAAGGTTTTTAAAAGGTGGGGAAAGGCGGGCGGAAAAGGTGGGCGTGGGTCCAAAACTTTTATTCTAGCTTGAAGGGTGTCGAAAAAAGTTGCGTTGTCTCTCTTAGTTTCTAAGCTAGAGTCACTAAATTTGGTAGGAAGATAGTAGTTGGTAAAGTCAAAGTCAGTGATCGAAGAGAAAACAAGTCGCTTTAAAAACTTATATAAGAATAGCACGGTTTTCGTTCCGGTTATATTTATGTGAAAGGTGCATTACGTGCTGGAAGGCCAACCGTGGAAAATGTGGTTCGAATTATGGAATTTGTCGAGAGAGACCGTGAGAGTTGTGAGCACTTATTCTATTGCGAAGAAGCTAAAAACCTTTTGAAACGGTTTGCATATTCATAAATTGAAAAAAGGATGTTTGGTTGAAAGCTCAGTGTTTATATTCATTCTTTTCTAAAGCACACGACCCATGATGATAACGCGTCACGTTTATTGATCTCGTTCACGTTTTTTTCATATTTTACCATTAGAGCTTTGAAAATTGTGTTTGTTGATCGAAAGACTACTATACAAATTTTATTTATTGTTGAATATGAGTTAAATTGCAAGAGTAAATACATTCTTTAGTTAGTAGTTATAGTTGAACCTGTTCTTCGAGGGAAAGGAAGCCAGTGGATACCATATACTAATAACTTATACTTGTCCAAGCCCCTTTATACGAATGTGTTTTAAAAATCTTAATATTTATTTCAAAACAATTTTTTTTATGAAAATTCACATTTAAGAGTTCAAATATACATTAAAAATTTTAATCCCGATAAAATAATGCAAATCGCATTAAATATATTTTTTTGTGCTTGATTTGATCCTTGTTTTTATTCTTAGAAAAAAAAAAACAGTTGTAGCAATGTTGGTAAATTTTTCATGAACAAATTTTTTTATTTGTTTTATTTTTCTAATTAGTTTTTTTACAATTGTTAAACCTTGAACTTACAATAAAGCTTTTAACATTTATGTAAAAAAACTCAAATTCACATTTTCTGGTGCCACTTCTAAGCTTACCATGAAAAAAAAGCATAGGTTTTATCTTCATAAATAAAAACAACATGAGATTGAGACAATTTATCTTGTTCATTGTACGATATACAGGGAGGATTAAGGGGATTAAAGAACTGTGTTGTATTTGAATTGACTTTGTCAATTGTATATTGTATTTATTTTAAGCACAATTTTTAGTAAGATTTAGTGCCGCACTTCTCGCGTATTTATTTTGTATTAAGGACTATAAATAACTGTAACTGTATCACATATACACAAAAACACACTCTCCCAACTACACTTTCCGTCAACGAGACTGACACAATCAGCGCCCTGTCAGTGCAGGAATACTTTAAACTGTTTCAACCGTTTTCATTTTATTTTATACAAAAGAGTCCCCAAAAGAAACCGATAGAAATTCATAGTTTTGGTTCCATCGATTTCGTTCCGGTTAAATTGATGTGAAGGCCAACCGTGACAAATGTGTATGAAGTTGTGTAATTTGTCAAAAGAGAACGTGAGAGTGTGAGCACTTATTCTATTGCGAAGGAGCTGAAAACTATTTGGAGCCTTGATTGCATTGAATCATAATCATTAATTGCAAGAAAACTGGATATTTGGGTGTCACACGACAATGTCAAGCGAAAAAAAATCGCCAAGGGGTTGGAAGCTACGAGCTGCTCAATTATGGACAGACGCATAGCAGCGGCCAGCATTGGGCAATAGGAAGGGTGTTGTGTTTCCTTCTGGAGCTCTGATGGGAGGTCCTATACATATTACGAAGTCCTGATCATTAGATTCTTAAGGAATTATTTTCCTTTACTAAATCATAGTGAACATCGCATCGGTGGAAGGTCGGTGACTCTTTTGACCTTCACGGCCATCTGTAATCCGAATTTGTTTTGTAGATTCTGCTGTACCAGATGAACAGATTTGCCATCTTTTACTTCACAATTACGATTAAAAGGCTTATTTACAGTTGGAGAGAAATTCAGTAACATGTGAACTTCCCCTTGCGTGACCTCTCCTTTCGCAGAAGGTACTATAGATAAATAAGTTTCATATTTATTAACTATCTAACAATTTTTATTGAGTTATACTGATATAATTGGCTTCCGAAATTATTTTTATTCTAATGGACTTATCTGCAGCGATGTTTTATTCCATGAGGTTTCTATAATAATACCGTCTAAGCTCAAGGAGTCAAGCTTCCTAAGCAGTGTTGCCAATTCCGCTTTTTCCCCGTCAGATCTGGTTTTTTTCAAAACGTGATTGCGGGAAAAATGTTCAAATATTGTATGGGACAGCTTTTTTCTTTATGAGTTATTTGGTATCATTTGTATGTAAATAGCTTTTTTTGCTTTAGTTTTTCGCCTATCTAGCTTATTTTGCTCAACAAAAATTGGCAGTACTGTTCCTAAGCTATGTGTTTAATGCTAAGTATTCTTTTTAGCAAAGACAACAACCCTCGTTCTAAATATAACGAAACGACAGTGGCGTCCCAAAATATTATTAATTTTATAGCTCAGATGGGTGCACAATATTGGTTACATCGAATTTCCCATTGCCATTCCAGTAATTAGCCCAAGTGCCCCAATAGCAACAAACGATGCCAAAAACACAATATTGTTATTGTCATTACAGCCATCTATATTCTTTAAGTCCAGACGCTCCCCACTTTTCAATGAGCCAAGACTGAGAAAAACGAGTAGGGTTAAAAGCTTTACCATTGTACAAGGTACAAGGTTTTTTTGATTTTTGAAATAGAGTTTGTACAGAAAAACATGGTTTGATTTTAGATCAGATAAAATATCAACCGTTTGGACTTCTACCAAGAATTGTGTTTTAGAATTTATTTGCAGTACGGAATATTTATTTGCGAAGAAACCAAATCTTATCTAGAAACCAAACCATACTTTAGTCACAGCTATGTTCCGATCGTTAGTTTGATTTAAGAAGGAAAACCATAAAAATACTATTCTCGATATTCTTAAACTTTATGTTTATTTAACATTTCTCATTAATAAAGCCAAAGCTACAATAAAAAGAAGAAAATTATTAATTGCTCTTTTTGATAACGAGATGCATTCAACAACAATGTGAAAATAAAATTAAATTGAAAAAAATATACATACATTTGTATTTTAAATATATTAAACTTTTTTTTCAGTGCATGCGTCTCAAGGCATCTAAGATGCTTAGTTTTGACTATTAAATACATTATTGGGATTGAGTCCTTAGTTGGACACATAGATCTCGAACTCCTTGTAGGCCAACTCCTCGCCAGCATAGGGAATATAACAGCAGCCGTGAGACGGCTGCACTTTGCCCACGGTGACAGTACCATCATGGGTGGCGCGACCAATGAACAGAGGTTCACCCTCGGATGTCTCACCAGCGGGCACAGCATTGGGTGGAACGTTTCCTCCCTCGACCGGAATCCAATGACCGCCACCGGCGCAGAGGACTTCGTATTCATTGTGGCCATGTTCACCGCCACCCCAGGCAATGTAGGCGACACCATGAGATGGATGCAGCTTGCCGGGAATGAGATCACCCTCATGCCTAGCCCGCGCAATGTACAACTGTTCGCTGCTATCAACGCCACCTTCCATGGCATTTGGTGGCACCTCACCATTGGTGGCAGCCACCCAGCAACCGGGTCCACTACCTGTGGGAGCAGAGAAGCCCATCGCTGGCGCGGAAGGTTCGGCATCTACGGAAAAGGATAAGTTTATCAAAAAATCATTTTCGCCTTGAAAAAGTTATAACTTTACTTACCATCTAGCAGCCAGGTGCCAGCAGCACCCCAACCCGTGCAGATGCCAACAAAGTTGACGGGGAAGAGGGAGCCGGCATCGTAAGATAGGAAAGCAGCTGCATCACCCTCATGACCCACAGTAATGACATTGTCATACCAACGCACCCAGAAGCCACGGAATTCGCCAGCATTAAGAATTCCAGGTGTTGGCACCTCAACAACATCGGGCTTTTGTCCATCCTTGCGGATGACAGACTTGCTGTTCTCCCAGCCGCCCAAGAAGATCTCATAAATGGGCGAACTTTGCTGTGCAACTGGGCTCAAAGCAATATGGGCATCCTTTGCCGAACGTACCTTGAAGGTGAAGACACCGCCGCTGGCTGGGAAGAACTGGTATTCCAGTTTATCGGGAGTGTTGATTTCTAAAAACAAACAAAATTTAAATAAAGGGAAGAATTAATAGATGTTTAAGTTGTTGTGGTGAAAAATGCTTTTTAAACGCACATTTATATTTATATTACATGAAAAACTAGCTAATCAAGCCTCCTCAAGATTAACATCAAACAACAATTTAAATTTTCGGAAAAAAATACGTTCCAAAATTAAGAAACTGACATCTTTGCATCTGTTTTGTACACAATATATTTTTTGTTGATGTTAAATCTCGAGTATATACATACCCTATAAAAAGTTCATATAGCTTTTGGTAATTAACAAATCTTTAAAATGTATGAAATTCTAATTTAAACGTTTTTGAACTAGAAAATATTTTAATTTTACATAAACCTTCAACCTTTATTGAACAAAAAATTTCCAAATATATTTATTAGAAATAATAACCATAGGATAATAATTTTGATGTCAAATAACTAAGGATTCTTAAGTGCTGTGAAATGAATAACTTTGTTTTCGAAAAATTATTCAAATTTCCATAAGGGATACAGGATATCTTCTAGCCCCTCCATTTAAACACTTCTCCACCAAGACATTGCTAGGTATTTGCTTTTGGATTTGTTTTTTTTTTTTTTTTTTGTATCAAAAGAAAAACAACAGAATACAACATCGCATTTTGTGTGCATGATGTCATTAAAATTGACGCCGGCAGCCAAAGCATTTTCTAGATCTCCCTAACAAACGAGCGCTTACTCATTCCGCACTGTACAGTTTGTCCCACTTTGAAGCCCAGCTCTGTATTGAGCTAAGCTTTTGTAACCTACACATAGATATGTTTTGGTTGTTTGTTTGTATCTGTAAGCACATTCATTTAAAAAGCAAAATATATTTTGAAAAAAAAAGTATTTTGCGGTTTCTCTTTGAGAAATCTGAGATAGATACTTATGCATACATACAGTACGTATATACATATATATCTAAAAGCTGTCGGCATTGAAAAAGTATGCTAAAAAGTAGGTGCAGAAATATTTGTTTGTCGAATGTTTGCTGGAAATTTCACAGCAAGTATTTTGTCGAGAATGACATCATTCTGATGCACCTTAAAGGTCAAGTTATTTTCTGTATATTGATTATTGTCAAAGTTCAAAGTGAAGATAAGAAAATGTATGTGATATGTGTGGTCTTAATGGTTTTTGACAGAATGACTCATTTGCTGTTGTCAAGACTTTATACATTATTTAATATAATTAAATAATTATAAGAAAGATGTGAATATCTGTGAATATGGTATAAGTAAACAAAATAACTTCATAGGAAAGTTATTAAGAAGGAATTTAATTTATTTTAACAAGTGTTTATAGAAACTTGATAGAACTGTTTTTTCAACTGCAGTTAGAAATCGATTAACTTTTTTTTTAGGCAAACAACCCGGCCATATTTGATGTCATATGACTCCGTGATCTGTTTACAATATTTAGCACTTTAGCGGTATTCGCCATAACGGTAATTTTCACCAAAGTTAACAGTCTTATTTTTTTCTATAAAAGGCATCGACCTTATAAAAATTTTATTGCCAAAGCACATACATACATACATATGTATTTAGAAATCTTTGACGAATATCGAAGAATTGTGAACACAATTTACTTTTTGTATACTTTCTTGGAAGCCAGCCAGCAAAAAATCTAACACAATTACAAATACAGGCGAAAGGTGCGAGTAAGTGTTGTTGTCATTGCCGGCAAATTTGGGCTGGGCAATAAAATGGTGGCACTCTGTAATATGAGGTCAATCTATTATTCCATACTTATATACATATATATTATGCACTAAGTGAAAACACACAAAACAACAATAAAGTAGCACTCACGACTCACCAATTGGCATGATTGCTTATTTTTTTTGTTGCTATAATGACTTAAACTCGACGTTGTTCGCTGACTGAGATTCTGATTCAAACTGATGCGACGGGAAAATTTCGATTGCGAAGTAAACACATGATTCGCCAAAAGAGACAACGAAGCATGCGAAAAGCTTTGAGAGAGAGAAAGAAAGAGTTGACGCGCTCGCAAAGCTTTTTTCAGCTTGACGGAGTACAGTAACAGTAACTATACGAATGTGTCTTGGATCGGTCAGCAAAGGGGGGTGGGTATTGGGATCTTCTTTGTCTAGTGAATGCTAGTCAGACTGTACTTAATTACAAACACACAAACATTAAGCTTAATACCTTTGAAAATTCGCAAACAGTTAAATTTTATGTAGTTGCAGTGGGTATAAGACTTTTATGATGCACTTTGTCTTATGGTACAAATCAATTTGCAATGTGGAACGTTAATGTTAAATGATTATATTTAATTTATTTTTATTTGACCAAGTTAAATCGAAAACTTTATTCTAAACTTAATATTAAACTAACCTCGAAATCAGAGTAAATATATGTAAATGTAGCAATGGTAAAATAAATTTTTACTTGTAATATTTTGACACTTTTATCGACTTGCTAATTGAATAGCTCTAACTAAAAGCCCTGGTTGTTGTTGTTTTCACATTTATTTTACAGCATTTTACCATCAGGTTACAAATCTTTTAAAAAAATTCTTATACTTGAAGCCAGTGTAGAATGTGAAGTTAGTCACAAGCTTAAAAGATACAGATCATACATATAAATGTTCTCATACTCATAAAAAGACATAAAAAGCTTTAGCAAAGGTTGAGCTTTTTCGTTTTGAGTCGTAACAGTTTTAAATAAACTTATGCCGTCATATGACGGCTTTTGTTATATAAATTGTCATGCAAATAATCCGATCTAATGGTCTTTTTTGATAACGTCATCAATGCGATGCGAAATTGAGCTTTGCTTGTCTTTGAAGGAGAAAAACTTAGATAAATATTTAAAGAAGAAAAAAACTATTTAAAAATGAATGGCTAATAAAATCCCAATGAAGTAAGAAATATATTTTTTTTTTTAAAGAATGATCAAATCATTTATTTATTTCTATCTGTTACAAAGCACTCCGAATTATATCTGGTTTTCACGTGTACAAAAGAGGTAATCACAAAGATGAGTGCCAGCTACACTGCCAGACTGCACATCAACCCCAGCAATCTTGCCCTAACCCTCTTGAATAACATTAAGGCCACGAGAAGACTCTACAGGACCCATCCGCTCGATCTCGCACACCTGGAAGACGACGTATACTCCCCCACACTAGCTCCTTAACACACCTAACGACGCGACCTAAAAACGGGCAGATTTTAAATAAAAATCCGAAAGAGAAAAAACTGTCTGTCTATTGAAAACGAGAATATCAACTTTTTAAAGCATAACTCTAGGCTGAGCTGTATAATATTTTGCTCACGCAAATATATGTTGCCACCTGTTTAGCTCTTATAATGTTTTTTAGAGTATCGTCAAGTCAACCATACATACTCAATTAGTTCTCGCTCAGTTCTTTTACTTTACATTTATCGTTGATTTTCTCTATTCAATTCGGTTCTTTTTCGTCCATGCCTTATAGTTGCCATTACGCATTCGTGGAAGTTGTGTGAATATTTTATTAAACTAATAATGTAAATTTAAGTTATTGTGTGTGTTAATTTTTCATTGCAATGCTTATAAAGAGTCTTATTACAAAGTTTTGAATGGGCTTATCTTAAATGTGGACAGTTATAAAAGTTAATGAATATAAACAACGAGCCCCATAAACAAACGTAGTACTACTACTACAACTAGGCTATTCAAGTGTAAAAGTAAACAAGTTGATTAAATTTAATTGTTTTTCACATGGCATTGCATTGGGTTTTATTCACATCTAATTTATTCACTTAACCATTGTTTACGCGTTTTGCGAAGAATTTTTATGTGGATCGCTCAATTCTTAGTGCTCAAACTGGAATGCAGTTGTGTCAACAGTTCGATTATCATAAAAAACAACTCAAAATACGTAGTAGAAGCGCATATCAGGCTTAACTCACTGTTCACCAATTGACCATACTTAGAATTCTGGACATCATCTATTGTTCTAACTAAATAAATTTAAACTATTCAATTAAGGTTTCCGCCATGAATTTGCACATTTTTGTTTAGTAAATCTGCGCTATATGTAGATGGCCGTTTTCAATTTACGTTAATTTAGTCTCTTTCACTCAATGACGCAATGCCCCTTACCCCTTACTCAATTGCTGTCGCACTTTCGCTTGGGAGCTTACTCTACAGTTAGAATAAGAGAAGCAAGTAAAACATTGCAAGAGGTTTTGAGAAGCAAACATTGAACTTAATATAGGGTGTTATGTTGCGTGTTAAAAACTAACATTTAAATGCTTGTGTGTAAAATGACATTTTTAAATTTTAGTTTTGCCATTTTCAACGGCCTTCATACGAAAATTATACACGAACGACGAGCCCCCTAAATACTACTCACACACACACTTAAGCTCATACACTTCTCACCAACACAAATATAGTTTCTTTGACAGAAGCTTGTTTGAATTATCGCTCTCTTGTCCTGTATGTATGTATGTCGATAAGATTTCATTCGTTTTGCGAAATCATGCTCGGAAGATTTAATAACCGTTAAGCTAATTCCTTTATTTATTCGTTTGAGTCAGCGCAACACTCGATAAACAAGTTTGTGATCTCAAAATGTTTAGTGTTTCAACGATAATACATTGATTTAATTTCCCAATCAAAGGTCATGTACGAAGGTCATTGTCTTTTCACTTTGGTATTTAAACTGAATGAATTAAAACGTGTTTATATTTATTTATATTGTTGGCAATTTTCACATATTGTTTTGAAACAAAAAGCACGAGTTTTCGAACCGGTTCACACTCAGTCAATACAATGAGACAAACCGGCAGCAACAGTTGGCAAGGGCACCTTGAAATTGAGCCAACCAAATGGTAATCACTACTAAATACATACAAATATAATTACCATATTGTCTGTGTCACAGTATGTAACTAAAATTGTCATATATCTAAACATTTTGTACGCAAAATAGCGACATTTTGCTATCAACACGCCAAAATTAAAATGCTGCTGCAAATTGCATCAGCAGAGGCCTCAAACGTCATTCACCGCGAGTGTGAATATGTATGTATGTGAAAGAGGAGGTGCTCGAGGTGAAAAATATAACAAATGGACTGCCGACTACCGGCTACATGCGGAGTTTGGTCACGTATGACGCGTCATCCAAAGAACTCGTTTACACACTCTCTGCTCTCTCAGCTTTTGTTAGTTTTAATGTACCTTAAACTGGGTATATTCGGTTTGCGCATTGCTTTTGACTCAAATGTTGGCTTGCAGAGAAGTATTACACTTTAAGCCACACCTGCGATCCTTTTGGGTAACTGCACATCGAAGCAGAAATAAGTCGGTATTATCATTATAATTGGGCTGCTAGACTTATTATCGCAAAAGGTTACAGGGTATATACAAGTCAAAAGCGCCATCCAGGCTGCAAAGTTCATGCTTGCTTTTTATCATAACGCAAACCGACAACATTTATTGCGCTCTTTTCGTTGTTTGCCTCTCAATTCAGCTCTCTTGCTCTTTTGTTCGATAAACAGCTGGCGCTGCCCCAACCCGTGCAAACTCAGATATGCAGAAATATACATATACATGACTGTACAACTGTGTGTGTGCAGACGTGCGAGACACGAGAGCAGCTAAAAACTATTTATTTACATGGAAAGGCAACTTGGCGATCGTTGTTACAGTCAGTTTTGCACCGATTTTGCAGCAGTCCGCACGCGCTCTGTTCGCGCAGGAATCGTTTCGTTTCCTGTGATAAAATTGAAAAGCAAACAAACAACGCGTGTTCTCGAGTGACACAAGTTTTTGACTGCTGACAAGCTAAATAATAATAGTAGTGAAAAAAAAAACAATAATTTGCCGCGTGGCGTTGAGTTCTTAACAAAGCTAAAAATCTAACAAAGTCTATTTTCAATTTCAAAAGGACTTCAAAAATTTACATCACAGCATTATGGATGCCAACGGGTAAGTTTTATTACTAAATTGCATTTGCAATTACAATTCGCGCAATTTAGTTGCATAATTTGAAATATTTCAAATCAACAAAAAAAACAAAAAATCACCGACTGTCTGCCAGTTTGGCGGTGCTTTCACTTTTCAACCCCAAAAAGCTTTTACAACAGCTATGCGTAGACAATAAATGTGTGTGTGTGTGTGTGTGTGTGTGTGTATGTAAGCAAGTCTGTAGAGTTAAAAATACTCTTGTTTCTTTTTTTTTTTGTTCGCAGTTTTGCCATTTTGTCTCGTGGGCATTTTCTTTTCATCTCTCTTACTCTGACGTACCAACGTCACAATAGAAAATGTTTTGTTTTTGCATTTTGTTTATCGTGATTCCTCAAGTGTCAGCCGAAAAGGAGTATAAACAAACGTCTGTAAATGATTCTGATATGTATCATTTACAGTGTAATGCTTGAAAGTGAAATGATACAAAAAATAGTTAAGCTAACTGCAAACATTTTTATTAAAAAACAAATAGAACCTTATCGTGCTCGAGTACAGTTTCATTTGCTTCTGTACTAATACTACTATAACGATTAAGACATGAGAACTTTTCTACATAACTCACTTTCCCTCAGACGTGACTAAATAGTAGAAGTAATAGTATACTAATAGTATGCATTGCAGTTGTCACTTTGTATAGTGACAAATAATTATGCAGTTTAACACGTGTTGCAGTACAAGGGCCATAAATGCTTACATACCCAGTTTCTTAACAAAACGACCTTGTATTTGTTGTATTATCAGCTGGTTTTTTTTTTTGGTATACCCTTTACAGCGCAGTTGGAAGTGTACTATGGATTTAAATGCTGTTCGGTTAACCATCTATAATTATTTTTATATTCAGTTGGTAGTTATTTTTGGACTGAAAATAAAGTGATAACAAAAAAAACTTTAAACCCAACTCTAATAAAAAACCTACTAATAATCATTTCTTGGGAGTATTGGGTTTAAACTGGTCTCGACAAAAAATATTTTACCTTTTTATTTTTTTTTTTCATTGCATCAAGTTGCAGTGTTTTGCTTAACCTTTGGATTGTTAGGGTTCTCAAGACACTAAAAGCTTAATACAGTGCCAATAAATATTATTTAGATAAAGGTACTATTTTGTCATACATCCAGGGCATTGTATAATTTCATTGAGAAAATGAAACCATTCGTTAAATTTCGTTATTTGAAACACAAAAATAATAGTTTTAAGATGTTTTGCAACAAAACTTATAGATACATATGTATTATATAATTGATTAATATAGCTTGATATTAATTTGTACAGTATGGATTTTAAATAAATTTCTTTTTGATCGCTCTATAAATAGTCTAAAAACATCCTAAGAAAATAATCATTAAATAATTCGTTTGAATGTACATAGATGTGATTTATTTTGGTTTTTGCACTAGAAATTAGTCCCGTGCACAAACCAAATACAATCCAATTTTATACACTACACTATATGTATAATAAATATAATCTATTTATCTATTACATTTGTTCTTTTTGCTTTCGAGCCAATGAACTTTTTAGACAACACTGTTAGAATTATACCATCTGTCAACAGTTAGCTGTGTTAAGTGCCAAATAATTAAGCGAACAAATCGAAATCTTTTTTAAGCAATTCTAAAAGTAGTTTTAAAGATAAAATAACAGTATTCAGCCAGATGTGCTTGCTGCAACAGCTGATCAGTTTTTTCAAAGCTTTTTCAATTTCCTTTTTATATATTTGGCACCCTCATACTCAAGTGAAGAACTTATCACATTTGATTATTTTGCGTTGCGATGCAAAACATGAATGCATGTTCAAATTATTTTGCAACAATCTTGAACAATCTTTTCTTAATCAGTTAAAATTACTCATTTAATTCAAAAATGTAACGTTCACTTGTTCTGCAGCAATAGCAAAACAACGCGTTGCATACTTTTAGGGTCACCAGTATTGCAAGTAAACAAAAGCTGCTTGCTATGCTCTACAAAAACTCTGTTACTTTTCAAATTATTAATTGCTTTGCAACTAAAACAGTACGAAAATTAAGTAATTCAAATTTATATAAGCTTAAAATAACTATTGCAAATTAGAACAGTTGATATAAAATTTTAAAATTGTTGTACTTTCTCTTCTTAAGCTTAAAACTATTCTGATAAGTCATAAATTGCATAAAGATTTATGCCTTAATTTTCGAACATTTCAATTTAATTGTTAAGCCAATAGAATATTATTTTCTTACACCAACACTTAACACAAAAACAAATAACATTAATCAATACGTAAAAATTTGATAATTATGAGTATTAAACAAACTTCTTATACATGTTTGTTTATGTATTAACTACTACTGTCTATTTGATTTGAAGCAGGTGTGCAGTACAATACAAAAAATGGAAAACAGTAGTCACGATTTGATCTCGCACAAACAATAGTTGGATTTTCCAGCATTCGTCTGTTTGTTCGGTATTCCTGTTCTCTGATTGGTTAATACTTTGGCGGTGTGTCCGCTGCGTATACGTAATTTAAATTTAAAATCCAACTGTCCAAGCGGAACAGGTTTTAGATTAGTGCATTCTGTATAAGTAATCAACCATTTTAATCACATTCTAAAAACTGTTCGCATTTTTCTTAAGTGTTTCAGTGTCTTGCTATAATCGCACCCGATATTATAATGATTAATTTTACTTGTGTATAAAATGTAACAGATGGAGGCTTGGCTAGCGAAACATTTATTTTTGGTCATATTTATTTGTTGAACAGGTTTTAATAAAAGCTTTTCCATAGAACATCTCAGATAGTAAGAAACGTAAGCTTTGAACATATACTCATAATACATTAAAAAAAATTTTAAGTATGAGCTGACAAACTGATTTGACTCAAATTACAAGCAAACTTGGTGCAACTAATAAACATTAAAAAGCAAAAGGTTGCATTATAATAATCTGCTTTGCATATTAATATACTTAATGCAGCTTTTTACTATTATCAGTCAACAATTGCTGCCTTATCAAAAACGAGAGAGACGGAGAGGGAGAGAGAGAGAGCCTTAAACTTTACACCGCCTCACTTTCAGTCTCAACTCGTTAATGTTTTTCAACTACGAAAATGTGGCCGATAATCAAACGCAACTTCTTCAGTGGGATTAAGAAAAATAGAAGATCTGATTCGAGGAAGCTTGGAGACAGGTAAAGTAGGCTATTCAATTATCTAATCGCTGTCAATGCAATAAAAACATTTTGCTGATTTAAAACTCAAAGCACGCGCAATTAGATAAGGACAACTAATTTCCGACTGATAATGCTTGTTTTTCCCTCTAAACTGTTTAAATCTGGCAAAACCTTGAACCTAGAAAATCGTTTTAAATATTTTCAGTACTCCAGCAATCGTATCAATGAATGCTTAACGTCTATTTAATCGTACCAAAAAAATAAACGTGGCATTAATCACAGTTGCCGAATTAATCCACCTTAATAATTATAATGTGAACTTACTATAATTGTTCAATTGACACGATATTGTTTCGTAGTTGACGGAGGCTTTTTATTTATATTTAACTTCAAATTGTGTTTGCTTGCGCAGTATTAAAACTGGTGTCAAACGCCAAACATCGCGACGCGGACTAAGATCAAACAAAGTAATCTCAAAAGAATTGAAGGCAATAATCACACGATTATAGTACAATCCTCTTTACTTAGAATATATAATCTTGTTCAGTAATCAGTGCCAAAGATTATGAAAAAACAACTGCTAAACCTCAAATCGCCCAGCAGTCACCAATTGTCCATAAAACTTAACGCAATTACTCAAAAAGTTTAAACAGTAACAAAAACCGCAAAAACCCTAAGCCAAAGCTCTCTAGAGTATATAATAATGTATATATATATAGACAACGTGTAATTATATATGTACATATCTAACTAATGCACAAGAAAAAAAATTTAAATTTAATAATTGTAATTAACGCTTAACCGCAAACCAACAAACAAAAGCCTCTACAGCAAATAATCAACACAATTAAATTGTAATTTTCCAAGCGTTGTTTTTATTTCATATTTATTTATTTTTTTACTTTTGTGTTTAGCACGTTTTTTTCCTCTTTAAATTTGTTATTTTTACTGTTATTTTAACGAACATAAAAATCAAACTGTAATTATGAAAGGTTTTTTATCTAAATGAAAATAAAAAAGAAAAATACGAGATTTTGTTCATGTCTCATGTTAAATTTTGCATATTATTTTTAAGTTAAAAAAAACAGACTTAATAATATTTATTTACTTATATAAACTTGACCATGGCCAAGAACTTTCGAGCAGTCCGAGCTTCATTGCCAAATTCCCGGCACATTCTTCAATAAATATGCTTTGTACGTTAAATAATTTTCAATACAAATAACTTTATAATTGTGCAAAATGTGAAGCAATAAAAATTATTGTTTAATTACATTTCTTTGTGTTAGGGTATTTCATTGTTTCAACTTTAGTTTTGTTTTTCTCTCACGTATAATGATGTAGATTTATAGGTATAGGTT
Source organism: Scaptomyza flava (assembly GCA_030179655.1). NCBI lineage: Eukaryota > Metazoa > Arthropoda > Insecta > Diptera > Drosophilidae > Scaptomyza > Scaptomyza flava. The sequence goes on along the minus strand of JARNME010000404.1, from coordinate 80,329,732 downwards.
TCACGATAATGAACAAACATCAAACATTCTTTATCGCACTTGTAAATGCAATACTCAGAACCTCTGGGACTAAGTTAAATTCATGAAAATCGCGGAGAACGGCGATAATTAAAAGCCAAACACGACTAATCGCAAAACGAGCGAGTGTAAATGAAATATTAAGAGGCAGAAAGAGAGAGCAAACAGAGTGAGAATGACTGTCTTTAAGAAAGGGATTATAATATAATTATATAATTGAATAATTGACACACATAAATATTGAACTACATTTACAAACAATTATACATGTACATTGCACTTGTTGCGATCGAGCTTGTCACTTTTTGATTTAGAAATGAGGGTTTATTGATCTTGCATTTACAAATTAAAAATCAATAAGATCAAGTCAGGGACAACTTTTTGAAGACTCTTAAAACATGTTTTGATTTCGAGTTTTTGTAAGTAATTGCTGCTAATAAAGATAATCGCTTATCAGCTGTTATTTTTTCATGAACTTGTGACTTAAAAACGCCAAGGGCAGGAAAAGTTGTAAGTTCTTAAGTGCCGCGGACAGAGAGCTTAAAGAAGCTCTTAACAATGTGCTTAACAATCTGTTTGAATATACACACTTTATTATTCAACAACTTTCGACTCTTAAGTAGGTTGTCGATAGTCATGATAAGAATTTAATTTTTAGTTACTTCTTTAACTTAAAGTTTCAAAGGTTTATTAAAAAGTGTAAAAGATAGCAGATTTTTTGGTTTTTGTGCTTGCTTAGCACTTTATTATTAACGTCCAAGGCTTAAAGAGATTAGCTCACATTCTTTCGCTCTTCAACAAACACTTGACCAAGTTACAATTAAATCGCAATCAATGATTTAATTCAGTGTCAAGTTGAGGATATGAAACATTCCGATAAACGCTTATCTTTGTTTATTTGTTATACAGCGAATTGAAGGCTGTTGCGTAAATATCTGAAAGGTCTTGTCCAATATTATTATGTACCTTAATATTCCCCTAAAAAAAAAATTAAGAAGTATCTATAAGAATATTCAATTTATTTTCAAATATTAAGTATACTACATAAATGAATTAAATCTTTAGTTTAGTTTATATTTTATTTTTAAAGTAAAAGTTCATTTATTATTCTTAATTATTTCCCAAACAAAAGTTTTTGTGCTTATTTTGTTTTGCCATTTAGTCAATCTATAAATAGTCAACTACTACTATAAAATTTCGAACTGCAGCTTATACCACCCCTGAATCCAGTTTTTGCAGTTATCAAACGGCTATTTTGACCATTAAAAAACACAATTCACAATTTGTTTACTTTTGTATAAACGTTGTCCTTGAATCTTAATCTTGAGCACAAAAAATTCGCATTATTTGCATTTTGCTGCAATTAATAATAAAAAGAACAAAAAAAAAAGCGCTTGCTTGGACCATATTTCAAAACGGGTTTGCTTGTAACGAATTTGAGAGTCAGTTGAGTTATTGACCAAGAAAATTAGACAATAAAGCCAATAAAACATTTAGCACTTTTAAGAGATTTATAACGAATATTGTTTAAGATAGAAAGTCGTAAATTAAGCTTTAGAATTTTAAGTCACACAGCAAGTAATATAATAATCGATGCACATAATAAAGTTATTTAAAATTGAATTTTGCTGATATTTTTTATTCAATGAATTAATCTTAAACTTTAAACTTTTCAACAAGTTTTGCAAATCATCTTAGAAATATTTACTACCATCAATCGCATAATTTAAAAAAAGCCCTTTAACTTTTTAATGAACTTTTTCATATATAATGCATGAATGATTATTTTATATTAACAGCTGCTTAACAGCTGCTTTTTATAAAACGTGATTTGTAAAACGTAGTAGATTTTAAGGCTTTTAGCTTATATAAATTACAATTAAATAGTATATTCTATTCCTATGTTTTTTTTTTAATCTGATTTAAGCAAACTCGGAAACACAATTACAAATAATTAGGCATGGGTTGGCTTTAATAAGTACAATACTTATTAAATGTTAACTATTCCAAACACGTTGAAACAACTGACGTCTATTTGTCATTGTTTTTGTCGCCTTTATTATTATTGAATAAGTCCATTACACTCGTTTAAATATTTGTTCAGCAAGTTATTATGCCATCACCACAATGTGACCTTAAGTTTTTGAGGTGTTTCATTTTAGTTATCATTGAATTATTGGTATGAGTAAGAGTTATTGTTTTTTGTTAATAGTAATTACAAGTTTTATGAATAGGAAGTATTTCTTCTTTTTGTGCGTTAAAAATCGTGATTAATAAAATAAAAACGCTCCTTTATTGTTTGATATGACAAAAATATAAATGAAACGTTTTCCATTTAGCATCAATTAAAAAGGAATATATTGATCCTTTTTCACATTTTTATAAATAACATTTGTACAAATAATGTTAAGAAAAGTGTTAATAAGATAAATGTCACTTTTAATTGTCATCTGTCATTAACGCTATAAATTATATCTGAACTAAACTGAGTCACAGCTAAGTAGACTATGGCAAGACATAATTATATAGTCTAGACATAATTATATACCTTTTGAAAAGTCAAAGCATGCACTCTTAGCTGATATTAGTATCCAGATTATAGCGTCGCGTATTGTTTTACTAATGAAATCACGATTCAATTTGTTGTGTGTGAACTTCTTTCGCCTTTACACTAATCCAAATGCATTCAACTTCAATTAAACGTTTTATTCAGTTCCGTTCTACTGTCGTCACACAATCCATATATATATACATATGTCAATAAAAGACAATGCCTATCTATATACACTCTCTCACACAGTAAAAAACAAATTGCACAACTGTTTCGTTATGCTTAGTCGGCTAGTGGAATTAAGTATCTTTTGTTTTTGTACTAGGGAAAGAGATAGATTCGTGTTATATCATCGCTTGAGGTTGCTTTAAGTACGTCGTACTAAGTCAAAACAATATGCCAAATGAGACTAAATACTATTGTGCATATATTCTTGTCAATTGAATATTAACTTAACGTGATAAATCACTAAATGTGCAACACATGTGGCATGTAACACTTTTTTTCCGTTTAATTTCCCGGTTAATGAACAGACGGCAAACATTTTTCGTATTTTTAATAAAAAAGTGTGCAAATTTCTCAGTTCTTTTTTGTATTATTATTTTTTTACTGAAGCGCAGTTTCATTTTTTTCAATGCAAATCTCTTCTATATACGTTTATTGTGATGATCATCACGTTGATTTTCGGGTTCACTAACTAAAACGTATTCACAGTAAATCAGTTCAATTAAGACTTGTTACAGTTTGGCGCTCACAAATAAAGAAAGTTTTGCGACGCAATACAATATTTTGCATATCATCTAAGAGGAAAACCCTCAAATATTGGGTCAAGTAAAAAGTCGTTGCGGATTTTCACATATTTTTCATCGCTTTAATAGATATAACTATCCGATTTAGGTTAGATATGCGCCACTTTGTTTCAAAAGTTGTCGCGAATAAGGAGGCAAGTTCATAATCTCCCTCTCCTAAAATCCCCTTTCCTTATTTGCCAAAAACCGAGACTGCCAATTTTGAGTATCACCAAGAACGTTTTGCATGGACCGGAAAAGGTGTTAATCACTTGGTGAACGGTGGGTGTGATAGGAGGTCCCATTCGAGCTCCAGAAGTAAACACAAACGCCTTTCTATCGCCTACTTTAAGCAGTCGAGTTGCTCGCAGTAGATGACCAAATTAGACGTCTGTCCATAGTCGAGCAGCTCATAGCCCTTCCAACTCTTGGCGATGCTTTGGCAAATGTCTCAAAACAGTTTTCAGCTCCTCGCAATACCATTCGCACGACTTCCATAATTTCATCCACATTTGCCATGGTTGGCCTTCCAGCACTTAGTGCATCTTTCCCATCAATATAAACGGAACGAAATCGACGGAACCAAATCTCTGCTGTTATTCTGGGTACACCTTTTGAGCCGCCTGCGTTTCGTTTTTGTCTTTATCGAAGTGCAATTTATAGCAGATTTACTCTGAATTCTTTTCCATAATCTTTGGCTTGAACCGAAAACAATGCATTGAAAAAGTATTTTGTTGTACGAAATGTCAGCGTCAAAATGGCCGTAACAAGCGCTTAAATGCGATGTCGAAAAACCGCAACGACTTTTTACTTGACCCAAGATATATTTCTACCTCTATAGATATTAAAATAGTATTTCAAAACGCTGAAAGTTATTTTTCCGTATTTTCCCACATAATGCGAGCTTTATCGGTTCCCACATTTGATTTAAAAATAAATAAAACCCGATCTTTGCAACTAAACATTCCCAGAAATACGATCTTAAGTACAGTAGGTATTTGTAGGCTTGTTTTTGAGGATTTACCCAGTTACTTATATTTGTCCAATCAGTTTGACATCAATTCCAAATAGAACACTTGATAATTAATTTAATTTGGATTTGTGTTTTGGGTTGAATTCAATTTACATTTTAAAGCTGTTTAGTAGTCCTTGATATGCCCAAAAAATGTCTTTGGTGCTACAATTTCTTATCTTCCATGAACTTAATGAGTCGTCATATCATTTCTTCTCTAAACTACATGCGTTTACGGACGGAAACTTATGCGGTTTTGCGTTGTACAGTGATGACTGGCAATAGTGACAAAGTTAAGACCGCAAATTATTTAAAGATTTCTTAAATTTTTATGAAGTTTTGTATATGAGTTGATACAAGTTTTAAAATTTTATGATGATATTGAGGTTCTAGATTTGGTCGTAACACTTGTTCTTATCAGTTAAGTAAAACGCCCATGATAAACGCTTATGGAATTATGACTGCAGCTAGTATAAAAAGATTGATTTTCCCTAGAAATATTTAGAATCTGCCTTTAATTTAAATGAAAACGTTATGCAAAAATTCCGTGCATATAAAATGGCTTGAATAAAATGTGAATAAGTATAAATAATAGCAAAATCCCAACAAACCTAAGATGAAATATTAATATTGAATATAGTAAATACTTGCTTCGAAGATAGAAGTTGAATCGAACTCATATTTAATTCAAAATAGCTCAAATAAATGCAGTTTAATGCGATAAAAACAACAACAATAACAGCAATAGCTAACGGATATAATAAAATACCGCTGATAATCGTACTACTTCGGCTCAGCGACAATTACAACAAAAATTACGCTCAAAACTGATTTAAAAATAGAACAACAACAATAAGAACACAATCTACCCACGCCCACCTCGTACTCGTGCCTCGTGTTTCACATATCGTACTCGTGCCTCGAGTCCGTCAGCCGATTACTCGGATCCCACTTGCTCTTGATCGTCGTCGTCGTCGTTGTTGGCGTTGCAGTCGCTGTCGTCGTTTACGGATTTATTTTATAAAATGAAAACGGTTGAAACAGTTAGAAGTATTCTTGCACTGACAGGGCGCTGGTTGTGTCAGTCTCGTTGACGGAAAGTGTAGCTGGGAGAGCGAGACCTTTTGAGAGTGTGTGTGTGTGTTTTTGTGTATACGTGATACAATCACAGTTATTTATTGTCCTTCATACAAAATAAATACGCGAATAGTGCGGCACTAAATCTTAATTGTGCCAACGTTTTTAAAAAGTATTCTTTAAGCAAAATCAGACGTCCCCAGTCCAGTGTATTCATTTCGGTACTTGATCGTACTTATGTATAAATACATATAGTATTTGTATGTGTGTACTCGTTATTTAACAAGTGAGCGCGTTTAAGCGTTCAATTAACCAATTGTACTAAAAATAAACACAAAATAAAATAAACAAAGGCAGTTCAAATACACAACACAGTTCTGTAGTCCCCTTTATCCTCCCCATAAATCGTATAATGAACAAAATAAATGGTCTCAATCTCATGTTGATCCTCGGCCTATGCTGCTTAGCAGCTCTGCCGCCGGTAAGAGCTAAAAATCTGTTCGATTATGTTTCGGAAAATGCAATTGTGAAAAATGCTGTGGAAGATGAAACCTACGATTTTCCAACATGGTAAGTTTTGAAGTGCCACCAGAAAATGTGAATTTAAGTATTTTTTCTTAATTTTTTTTAATGATATTAAATGATATTAAAATTTTTAAAACACATTCGAATAAAGGGTTAAAGACATGTATAAGTAATTAGTATATTGTATCAACTGGTTTTCTTTCCCTCGACGAACCGGTTCAACTATAATTAAACCGAAAATTGTATTGACTCTTGCAATTTAACTCATATTCAACAATAAATAAAATTTGCATTGTAATCGTTCGATCAGCAAACACAATTTCCCAAGCTCTAATGGCAAAATGTGAAAAAAACGTGAACGAGATCAATAAACGTGACGCGTTATCATCATGGATCGTGTGCTTTAGAAAAGAATGTATATAAAGTGTATATTGTCTGTTTGCAGATCCTATCTAACAGGTGTTCCAACCTGGCGTTAGACAAAAGCAGTTCGAACTTAAATGATTTATGAATTTTACACTAGTTTATGACTTCAGGTGAATGGGCTCTGAAGTCATGAAGGCTGCTGTCATAAAGTTAATGTTTTTAGCCAAACTTAAATGTTATAACGCTTGATAAACTCACTTTTAAATACTCTTCAACTAGATTGAACTTTCTAGTTGAATAAACATCTACGTCAACTTATATTAATTCACAGAGCTATACTATCTAATGAAATGTTTAAATATAACCAGTTTGATTATTTTGGAATTGAGCTTTAAAACCTTGCATAAATAAAGGAAAAAATTCATTAAATTTAAATCAATTCAGAACTTGATTAAAACGATAAACAAATGTGCTTTTTAAATTTTTATTTCAACTTTTTACACTTCTTAAATAATAAATTAATATGAGTAAAGTAATTGTTTTAAGAACTTAAATAATGTGTAGCTGAATCTTTACTCTGAAAAATAGCACAGTTTTGGTTCCATCAATTTCGTTCCGGTTGTATTGATGGGAAAGATGCACTAAGTGCTGGAAGGCCAAGCGTGGCAAATTTGGATGAAATTATGAAAGTTTTCGAGAGAAACCGTGAGAGTTGTGAACACTTATTCTATTGCGAAGGAGCTGAAAACCATTTTGCATAATCATGAATCGAAAAAAATACTGTTTTTTTGGGTGCCATTATTAATACTATCAAAGACTTTTAATTGCCATATTTAGCCCACTTTATAACAATTTAATAAGTATTTGTGATGATTTATAGAGATGTCAAATGACATACTGTATTGAAATAGTTATCCAACGAATATGTTATTTTAATTTGCAAAAAACTATCCTACAATATCTTCTTTCAGCCAAATCTACTGCTATGGACCCCTGTTGCATACTATACAAATGGCAAAGCTGTATCCGGATTCGAAGACCTTTGTGGATATGAAACTGAATGTTTCGCCTGAGAAGACAATGGAGGATTTTGAGGCATTGATGGCATCCAAGCAAAATAATCCCAGTCAAGATGAACTGCGTGCATTTGTCAAGGTTCGACGACAAATGTGAAAATATTCAATATAATTTTGTACTAATTGATTGGTTTCTAGGCACATTTTGGCGACAAGGGCACCGAGTTGGATGTTTGGACGCCAACAGATTGGAAAGAGCATCCCACTTTTCTCGATGTTATCCATGATCCCGATCTTAAGCAATGGGGTGTGGATTTGAACAATATCTGGAAGGAGCTTGGTCGCAAAATGAAAGATGATGTGCACAAAAATCCTCAATATTATTCAATTATACCTGTGCCAAATCCCGTTATTGTGCCAGGTGGACGCTTCATTGAGTTCTATTATTGGGATTCCTACTGGATCATTCGAGGTCTGCTCTACTGCGAGATGAGAGACACAGCTCGTGGCATGATTGAGAACTTCTTGTCGATTGTGAAGCGTATTGGTTTCATTCCAAATGGTGGACGTGTCTACTATGGAGGACGATCACAGCCACCACTCCTAACAGGGATGGTTAAGTCCTATGTTGATTTCACCAAGGACGATCGATTTGCCATCAATGCCTTAGAGACTCTCGAGCATGAATTCGAGTATTTCATGAACAATCACATTGTCCAGGCCAAGGGACACAATTTGGCTGCCTATCGTGACACCACTACAGGACCTCGGCCCGAATCCTACAGTGAGGATGTCGAAACATCTAATAACTTTAATACACCCGAAGAGAAGGAGGATCATTATAGCGAACTTAAAGCAGCTGCCGAATCTGGCATGGATTTCAGTTCTCGCTGGTACATAAATGCAAATGGCACCAATACTGGCAATATAACACAAACCAAGACTCGTTCCATTGTTCCCGTCGATTTGAATGCCATCCTGCATTGGAATGCCAAAATGATTGCCGAGTTCCATGCCAAGGCAGGCAACATTGAAAAAAGGAACGAATATGAGACAAAGGCAAAGAAGATATTTGAGGTTTGTGGAAAATGCTAAAGCTACTTCTTATAAAACTACTCTTCTACTACCACACTTCTACTTTTCTTATACAACTACTCCTACAACAATGTTAATGTCCCTTCTCTAATTCCCCAGGCAATTCAGGCAGTTTTGTGGAACGAAGAAGCTGGCTGCTGGCTGGACTATGATTTGATCAATGATAAGCCAAGAAATTACTATACATCCAGCAATCTATCACCATTGTGGACCAAATCATACAATATTTCCGATTCGAAAAAAATCTCCGCTTCCGTATTGAAATACATTGGGCAGAAGGAACTGGATAAATTCCCAGGCGGTGTGCCAAATACACTCTATCAGACTGGTGAGCAATGGGACTATCCCAATGTATGGGCACCCATGCAGTATATGTTGGTCGAGGGTCTGGATAATCTGGGCACACCAGAAGCCAAGGAGCTGTCCCAAAAATGGGGTCATCGTTGGGTCAAATCCAACTTTGAGGCATATCGCGAAACATTGGCAATGTTTGAAAAGGTAAGAGAAACCAAAGAACGCAGACGAATAAAATCTGTATGCTTTAGCTCCTAACTTTTCTATTTCGTTTTAGTACGATGCTGAGAAGTTTGGCGGGCATGGTGGTGGTGGAGAGTATGGTGTACAGAAGGGATTTGGCTGGACTAATGGCATTATTATTGAATGGCTGGCGAAATATGGACGTAATATCTGTCTAAATTGCAACTCGTGCTGCAGTGCAGGTGAAAATAAGAAAGGTTGTCTCAAACTATGAGAAAAGGAAGACACAAAAGATAAAAACCCAACAAAAGCTATTATGAAAATCATTATAACCCGTTATTGTCTTCCTGAAAAGAGAAACTCCCAACGTACTTTAGTTTTTAAAACCCGAAGCTCACAGAGATGCTCACAAAATATAAATATGGTTGATAATATTGTATAATTATTTAATAAGAAAACCACAAACAAACCATTGCAAAGCGCGTACCCATCCTATTTCTATAATCTTTAATCTATTCATCAATTCGTAGGATAAGCTCTCTCTCTCTTCTATCTCGCTCTATCTATCGCACCTGTCGCCTTCCTTTGCTATCTATAACCTATCTCTGTATCGGCAAAACAAAACAAAAAAAACAAAAACTAAAAACAAAAATACCATCAACGATGTCAGTTCAACAAGCACAAAAACCAAATCAAGAAACATCAACTACAACAAAAGCATCAACGCACAAGAAGAACAGATTGGAATCCTGTTAGAACGGCAGCAACATTTATCTCTCTCTCTCTCTCTCTCACACAATATGTTTTAACTTTAACGCTTCTCATTATGTCTGCGCCTTCGTCTTCGTCTTCGCATCGCCTTCGCCTCGTCTTCGTCTCGTCTCGCATCTGTATCTGTAACTGTTTCAAATTATTTAACGAGTGTCGCATCTATGCTGCCTTCGTCTCAATACCAAAATTTGTTAACACGTAAGTGTCTTTAATTGTTTCATATGTCATTCAAAAACTATTATTTTTCCATATCATAAGTTTCGAATTATTTATTTACATTTTTATTTATTATTATTGTTAAATCACATTATTCAGTTATTTTTCTCACCAGCTTTGTTTATTAATTTATTTTTTTCATATATTAATGTTGTGCATAAAGCATGGGAAATCTTTTTATAATTTTTTAGAAACAATTTAAAAGTAGTTTGGTAGTCAAACTTCTCTTACTTAAACCATCAAATGCAACAAAAATTTAAGACATGGATTCAAGATATGTTAAGTAGAAAAAGTCGGTCAAAATTTAATTATGATGTGGATGTTAAAATGTTGATAAATTCAGTTTTGAACGATTCCTTCTCTTTTTATAGAACTTTGATTTCCACACTATTAAATTCCATTTAGAAAAGTTCAAGTCAAGAGAAGTTTGATTGTACATATAATATTTTTTTAAGCGTAACTTTTGCTCAATTAGTTTTCCTTAGTCTCATTTGAAACTCGTGCGTTTTCTAACATTATCTATTTTATTCCCCGTTTCTCATATACAGCTCCGAGCAGACGGCTCATCAGCTTATTGGGCGTGACAGCTGTCGCGATTTTGGGTGCCGTTGCGGGTAGATTCATTTGGTGAGGTAAGTAACGAGTTGCAACCAACAATGATTGAATGATTGATAGCTTTTATATATTGCACATTGCTTGTCAGTGTAGCCAATTCAACTGACATTTATTTTTCGCATATCTTATCATTTCAGGAAATAAATAATTCCAACTGTAATTGCCCCGTATATTAAAAGTGAAAAATGTGATTCCCCTCCACTGTGTCTGTGTGTTGTTCGTTGTTTTAAGTTTGTTTTAAAAAAGTTCACAAAAAGTTTTTGCCTTGTTGAATGCGGAGATTGCAGTATTAGATATAGTAGTACTTTATAGTATATAGTACAATATACAGTTGACTCATTAAAGTTAAAGTGAAGTTGTACATACAGAAAATACATACAAAAATATTTAAGAGTAAACATTTACACAAATACATATATAATACAAATAGTTATAGTCCTCGCAACCCCCATGAAGACATTTAATAAAAAAAAAACTACACAAAACTTGTTATGTGTATACTTTTTGTGATGTTAAATATTAACAAAAATATAAATCGAAAATGTGTTGCCAAATTTTATCCGAATAAAACACAAATATTTGTTGCATGAATTTCTATTTTTCTACTATTTCTTCTTTGTGTATTTGTAATTCGAAATATACAATTACAATAACATTCAAATACTTATTTTTCTCAACTTTGCAGGCGTACTTGGTTTAAGTAATTCAAAAGTAATGAGCAGCACAAGCATCATATAGTGTACTTAGTTTTTATTTTATTTATATTATATGTATAGTATTTTGGCTTCTGCTTGCGTTAAATTCAATAATGAAAAACTTATCTATATAACTAGAGGATTGAGTTAACGCTCACTTTTTGCGACTGGATATGACTCGTTTTCAAAATGTGGTAAACAAAAAATGAAAATAAACAATTAGATAAACAAACAGCATAATTATACTAAACATACACAAATAAACAATTATCAATATTGTCCAAAAGCAGCGAGAGGGAGAAAACAAAATAAAGAGAAATGGAAGGAAGAAACCCATTCAGTTTGACTGCTGCTGCTGCTGTTGGTGCTGTTGTTGGTGATGTTGCTGTTGTGGCTCATGACTAAAATAGGGAGCGGTGTTTGGCGTGAGCAATGTGTGACAAATATCACAGACGCGAGCGACACGTTTCCGTGGACCCGATGGCACCGTTTTTGTTAGACATTTATCGCAGTAGATATGACCGCAATGACGGCAGTGGATCTTTCTCACCATCACAGTGAAGCCTGCACTGCATGTGGGGCAATTGTTGACATCATCATCGTCCTGCCAGCGTACCTCAGTATCGGCATGCCGGAGCTCCTCCAAAGACATCTGAAACAATACAAAAATAAATTAGCCTTAATAATAATAATAAAGCTCAGCTTATTAGTTATACCTGAAGTGTTTGTGATAATTTGACAAAATCTTTTTGCACCGTTTCCATTGTGGACAGCTCCTCCTGAAGCGTCTTTATCTTAGATCTATAATCTGCATTGGTTTTAGCTTGTTTTTCCTGTGAACAAAAAACAGTTTGTTAATGTCAATGATAAGCAATATTTATAATAGGTACACTGACGTTGGCTTCCTGTAGTTCTATAATCTCAACACGACACTCCGATAGCTGTTTATTTAATTCAGCCTCTTTGCGTTCCAATAGGTTTTTGGATGATTCATGCGATTGCACGGCAACCAAATGCTCCGTAACGCGATCCCTGTGCGAAATATTTATGAATTAGTTAACATACGTTTATAAAATTTCTAGCTAATTAGCACTTACTGTAACGACTTGATATCTAATTGCACTTTACGCTTATACGCGCGTCTCTCATTGTTGCTCTCCTCCAGCTGAGCGCGCAGTATTTGTATCTCGTCTAGAGAACTAACACACTTTTGTTTCTCGTATTCGCTGCTGACGCGCGCTTGAATTAATTCACTTTGCTGGCGCAGCATTAATTCCTGTAGCTCTACAACCGTATTGGGCAGATTAATGTATTGGTTTTCAATCTCTTCGGCGGTGGCGAGAAAGCGACCGGACAGGAAATCATTGTCAGCCTGTAACGTCTCAAGCTGTTGATTAACTCGCTCGCGATCATCGGTTACACGTTGCAACTGACGCATTACATCCTCTTTGGTCTCAAGAAACCGTTGTTGCATATTCAAGAGCTGTTGCTCATTGTTTTTGTAATGTTCGCGCAGGTTTTGTACTTCGCTTTTGTGTGCCTCACGCTTTGCTTGCCACTGATTTTCCAAATCATTTCGCAATGCTGCTTCTTTGCTCAATTGTTCGCGAGATTCAACAAGTTGTTTTTGAATGACATCCAGTTGCTTTTGTTGTTGCTTCACTTGCGTACTTAGCTCTTCTGTGAGTTGTTCACTCGCCTTGCACGCGCTACAATTATTGACTGCCAGCACATCTGTTGAGGTTGATTTGTGCATGGCAACTGCCGTTACCTCCTCTCCGTCCTCCTTAAGCGTCTTGGATTGTAACTGTTCGTCCTGTTCACGCAGCTTTTCTTTGAGTGCTTTCATCTCTTCCTGCAGTTGCTCAACGATTGAGTGCATCATCTCGGCATCTTCTGTAGCCTGTATAAAGAGTGAATATTAGTAATGATAAATATTTTATTATTCAAACTCACATATTGCTTGCTGTTGCTTTTGTTTGACCCACGCGCATTGCCTCCATCGGCACTCTCCTGTTGAAAGCTATTGTTTAGGGAATCACTGCCCAGCTTCCGAACGGACACTAGCGTTTTTTTTACATGATTCATAACATTGCCACCTGCAGATGCAAGGCTACCAGATTGCTCTACCTGGTGGGGAGTTATGTGTTGTTGTTGTTGCATTTGCTGTAATTGCAGTTGTTGCTGTCGCAGCTGTTCCACTTTGATGCGCTCCAATTCGGCTTTGTAAATGGCTGATTCTTCGATAGTGTCCTGCACTAGCTGTTGCAATGATGATATCTCTTCTTGTGCCTTGATATCCTTCATTTGCATTTCGTTTTCTGACTTAAGGTCAGCCACCATAAGGCGTGTCTTAAGCTCATCCATTTCATCCTGCAGCCTCTTGCGCTCAGACTCCTTTTGCATATAGAGCTCTTTCATTTTTGCTCGTTGCGTATTGAACTCGTTTTGCATTTTGCGCATCTCGTTTTGGAGCTGTTCCAATTTCTGCTGGCACGTCGCGTCATCGTCCCCTGAAGAACAAGTTCATGACGTGATGAAAGTGTGCAGGGAATTGATTATGGTTTGTCAAGCTTACCATTTGCGACGTTATTTGTGGCCTCTGACGTATTTTCATTTTCTTCCATTTTACATCAGTTAATGCGAATTAATAACAACAACACCTATGTTTAGTTTACAACAGGGATGCAACACATTCGACTTAGAGATGAGAACTGTAACAGATAGCTCGCCTATCACTTGCTTTGCGATTGTTACTTGACTTGTAGGCGATGTTTTTAATCGGGCGAATTGGTAAGAGTTAAAAAAAAAGCTAGAACAAAACTTTGATATGCATTAAGTTAAATGAACCCATGCTTAGTTTTTATCTTGTTATATGCTGGCGAAACCGCATCACAAATCACATTGAAAACATCGATATATTTAAGATGAGCATCGATACTGTAAAGTTAGTATCGATTTCGTTTGCAGATCCATAGCACACCTCTAATGCACATGTGTTTTGGAACGCAATAATTACGAAAACCGCAACACACGTTTTAAAAGGAAACCAACGCCAAAAGCAGGAAAATGGTATATTGTTTTTAAAGAAAGAATCAACAACTAAGTGCATTTTACTTGCAGGTTAAAGGAAAAAAGCCATTCATTGACCGCAAAAATGCTGTAAGCTTTCACTTGGTGCATCGTAGTCAGCACGATCCGTTGGTGACCGATGAAACAGCTCCACAGCGTGTGCTCCTGGAGGCAGGTGCCAGGCAGCCACAAGCTAAGCCTGCTGCAACACCCACAGACCCGGCCAAACGTCAAGAGGAGCTTAAAAGATTTGGCATTCACTATGATGATGACTATGACTACATGCAGCATCTAAAGAAGCGAGAGAATGATGTCGTTTGGGAATACATGGAAAATCCGAACCATGCCAAAAAACCACACGCTGAGGAATTGAAACCTCATAATCTTATGCTGCCCAGCTCCGTATTTGCCAGTGAATTCGAAGAATCTGAAGGTATGTTGAATAAGGCAGCTCCTCAGCCCGGTCCACGTCCCGATTGGGATCCAGATGTAGTAGCAGCTCTCGATAGCGATTGCGAGGATGTCGAAGAACTGGAGGATGATTTTGTCATGCAAGCCATGGAAGATGACGAATATGAGGAAGAGGATGAGGCCGATGATGATGAAGATGAAGATGACGATATGCAATTTGATTCAGATGATTTAAATGATGAAGAAAACGAAGATGAACTAATGGATCGCCTTGGTCCGCTGATGCGTAAAAGTCGTTTCGACGATGAGGAAACAAAATCACGTTTCACCGAATACTCAATGTCTTCGAGTGTAATCCGTAGAAACGAACAGCTCTCTTTGCTCGACGATCGTTTTGAGAAATTCTATGCTAGCTATGATGATCCCGAGCTGGGAGATCTTGCCGTAGAGGATATTGAGGGGCACTGGCATCAAAAACATCCGGTGGTTATGCAATGTTTCAAGGAGTTCAAAAAGAAAAACACTGATATAAGCTACAATAAGGATTGGGATCGCGAACGCATCAAAAAGTACACTGATGTCGTCGATGGTGAACAGGATCCGACGGAAGAACTCGTCGACTACGAAGTAAATGACACGAAAGATAAGAAATGGGACTGTGAATCCATACTCTCAACCTATTCAAACATTTACAATCATCCCAAACTGATTGATGAGCCGCGTCCTAGGCGAGTTAGAATTGATCCTAAAACAGGTCTACCCACAAATGTGCTACGTAACGGTGCAGATGGACAGCTGACAGCCAAAGCGCTAGCCAACCTCGACGACAATTCACCAAATGCAGCGGGTCCCAAATCGCTGTGTGGCAAATCAGTTGTATCCACACTTAGTGTTCTCTCTCTACGCCCTAAGGACGAAACTGCCGAAGAAAAACGTGAACGTAAACGTTTGCTCAAAGACTATCGCAGCGAGCGTCGCATTGAGAAGAAGGCCAATGCCGATGCCTTCAAGGAGGAGAAAAAGCGTCAAACACATGTCAAAATCAATCAGCGTACCAATCAACAGGGCTCAACAATAGTTTAGCTTGCATTCGGTATACAAATTTTAGTTTTAGCTGTAAATTTTAATAAAAAAAACTTGTTAATACGCAATATGTGTATGCTTGTGTACATAAACTTAAATATTTAAAACAAATTTAATCGCCTAAAAGTTTTTTGGCTTATTCGATGACAACTGTACGCAGAAAGTACATATACATATAGTATATATGCATTATGTATGTGCTTTTGTACGCATCCATTAAATTGATAAAATCAACATTAAGATTTTCCCACGAGACATATGTGAAAGTAGGCGCAATTTTTCCGGCTCGCCAGTTAGCCAATAATTTTATACTACACGCAGGTGTTGCCGCTTCAGGAAAGTCCAACTTGCAAACTTATAATGTATATTACTTATTTTTGTATTTGTGTTACTCCTGCCGTCGCTTTTCGTTTAGTTTTTGGCTATTTTGTGGATGTTTCAACGTCAAAATGTATAGATATTTTTATTGGAAAGACCCAACAATCCGTCAGTCATTTAGGCAAACTAGCAAAATAGACATATTGTGTAGGCGTGTTGTTCATGTCGAAATGATTTTGTTTTTGGTATGTGTTTGGTATTTAGCAGGTAGTTTAGATACTTTGAGAATAACATGTTTCGACATGTCGGTGAACTTTAACTAAGTAACTTACCATAAAATATAAGTGTGGTTAGACTTTGTTTTTTGAAAAAAATAAAAATTGTAAATATTAAGTATACGTAAAATGAACACTTGGATACAAATACTAGCAATGAAATTTTAGCATTTTTTAACTTCAACAAAAAATATTCATTCATTCGTTAAGCGTCACATTAAATATAAGAAATGCAGCTTGTTTGCGTACAGCAAAAAGTCAATAAGCATACTATATCAATACCCTAATACTATTCCATACTATATTATACTATATAGTCTAATTACGGTCGCAGCTAGCAGTTCTACTACGACCACAAAATCAAGCAAATGATTAAAAATCCACATGGCCAAAACATTTGCATGGCGCCTAACGGAACCTAACACCAATTTGGAACCAAGCTCGAGCTCGCACGCTTTTCCACCAGCACGCTTACTCATACACACAAACAAACACACACACACACACACTCACGAAAAACTTCTTGGTAAGTAGAAACCGTCACAATTGTTGTTCTCTCCTCTTTTTCCTGCTACCAACTGGCGAGCAGCGTCAGCGCTGTTTGTCTTTTTTTTTTTGGTTTTTTTTTATTAAAGTGGCAAGAAAGTCAAGCAAAGAAATTCGCGCATTTTCAGTTCCGTTCAGTTCCTGAGCGAAGCCGAAAGGATTCGAACGTCGCGCGTCGGCCAACAAACGCGGTAATTTTTAACCACATTATTACCAACAATTCAAGCTAAAACATTTAGTACATATATAGTACTATACATGCATAGTGTATTAACAAAAGTGTTAATAACTGTTTTGCTTTTGATATGGCTTGATAAATGTGCTACGGTTTCGGTTAATGTTATTATGTTATTTGCAATCCAAGTGAAACTAGGCTAATTATCTTGGCAACATTGATGAGGCTTATAAGTAATTATTAAAATTGCTTTTGTGATTGGTACAAAATAATAATTTGTGCAAAAAAAAAAAAAAAAAAAACAGTGAAAATATAACGAAATGTTTGGAAAACTTGGAAAAATAAATAGAATAATAAAAAACCTAGGCACGAAGTGATTTTGAAATAACCAATAATAAAAATACTTAATTCAACATAGTAATAACATTATAAACATGCAACAAAAAAATTTACTTCATTTAAAAGATAATTTATATTAATTGTAAAAAAGAAATTAGTTACGATATCATACTCAAACAAAGTCGAATTAAAACGCAGATATAATTAATCCAAATGTCTTTTCAGATTTAATTAATGCACACAAAAAAAAAAACATCAAAAAGATTTTAATGGTTTTTAACAAAAATACAAAATATTCGTGACAATTATAATTTTTAACAAAAAGAGACGCAGATCTTAAATCAAGATGTGTGTTTTCATATATATATGATTACGAGATCTAGATCTAAAATGTGTGTGACAGTTGCAAATGATTCTACTTGGCCTTAGCCGGATATACTTCATCTTGCTGTCCACTCATTGAAGTGGAATTTTTAATTTGAATGGCGAGAAATGTCATTTCCATTTCCATATGCCATTGTCAGTGCCAATGTCAATGCCAGTATCAGTTCCTATACATAAACATGGATACTATATAGTATTTATAAAAATGTGTGCATCTACTACAACATAATAATTAGCTAATTCATTGAAAGGTATTTGCTTTACAATATCAATTGGATGTAATTGAAATGGAAATTTTGAGACAATAAATTTTGATCTACATGGATTTTTTGTTTAAGGCTTTCGAATAACTTAAATCAATCGAATATAAGATACAGATCGTTTCCTTAAAATTATAGTAGTAACTGATAAATGTTGAGGAATCCTAATGTAAAGAACTGCAAGGTTTTGAATGTAATGGTTTCAGGTCATATTTAAAAAAAAGGATGAATTCCTTACTCAAAAAACAATAGATTCCGAAGGATGAGAAAAAAACATTAAGTATCCGTTGTTACTTTGATTGTTTCACATAACTTTCATAGGTATTTTGAACCCATTACATAAATGGTATCATATATCGTATGTCCTACATATTAGTATGTAAGTAGTGTACTTTTGCGTACCGCTTTCGAATTGTAACGATAAAAATTTGTTTAAAGCGCGCGCTGCTTAAGTGAAATCGGCACGCGATTCAATTGTCTTACATTGACCGAAGGCGCGAAGTGTGCCGCAATTACACTTATCAATGTGTGTATGCTCATGTTTGTATGTAACATACATACATGCATATACAACCAAACACATTACTTGACCGCTTGCCAGGCATCTATCTCAGTGGCTATCATTTTACTAGTAGTACAAACTACAACAACAACAGCAAGAAATACACTAAGAGCGCATGCCTCCCACACACAGTTGGCCCGATAATCGCGACAATCCATGAACATATGTGCATATATCCGACAGCAGAAATCATGAGATAAGTGCTATACACAGACTCTGCGATTGTATACATACAGACAACCATACATACATATATATTAAAGCTACTTACACTTGAAAAATACTATTATTTACTAAAGAGAGCATAAAAAAAGTAAATGCAATAAAAAAAAGTAATCTAATAATTTATTTCCCTAAAACATAAACACGCAAGATTATAAGAAACTCATAAAATACTAATTTTTTAATAAATTAAACAAATATATAAATATAATTTTATAAGATTATACGTTTAATTATCTCCTTAGAAAATTCTGGCTTTTACCAGTATTTTAACTGCTAGCGAATGTTATGAATTTTTTCTCTGAGTGTACCCACACATATCCTACTCACATTTTGCTAGCATGTATTTACATGCATGGGCATATGTTATAATGTAGTTGTAGAAGCCGTTTGCTTCAGAGACTGGTTGGCGGTTTTATTTATTCGATATTTGGAAGTAAGCTGAGCTGGTTCCACCGAGTCGAAGTCAATCCAACTCGCCAGCTGTGCAAACACACACACCTACACTTACACACACACACACACACATATATACATCATTAATTATATTGCTGATGTTGTTGTTGTTGTTGCACAAATAATTCAACGGTATCGCGAACTTATCCTAATCCTAATTGCATTAAAAAATTCCCTAAAAAAAAAACAACAAGTGCTCATTTTATCCTTATTTATAATCAAATCTACACACGGAGTGTAGCATACTTAAAAATACTATTCAATGAGTTGTTTGTGTGTGTGAGTGATTTTTTGTATGCGTTTTTCAATTCAAATTTGGTAAAGCGGTATATCTTCATATCGTATTGCAGATTTCATAAAGCGAATTATGAAATTCCCACGTCGATGTAAAGTGAGATGATTTGAGGTTTGGTTTCATTTTCTGTTTCGTCGTCAACATCATGCTGGGCAAATACAACATAAATGCATTCATATTGCTTGGATTGCCATTCTTATTGATGTGGTAAGTTCATATAACATTTTTTTTTTTTTTTTTTTTTTTTGACGATTAGTATGGAATTTTGCCAGGACTTGATAGATATTTAAGCTTCAGCATTTTGTTTATAGTTCGATTTATAGATTTATTAAGTATACGATATTTTTGAAAATTGTTTTAAATTTGGGCTTTCAGCATTTTATTAAATTTTCTTAGTGATTTTACAATTGCATTCTCTGGCACCTCTTAATCGATTTTTTGTCCAAAACTCCTCACACCTCGGGATTCAAATTTAGCGCTTTAAAATTTTGTTAATAAAATATTGTGAGTATCCTTTTTGTTTTTAAATCACATCTTTTTGTCATAACGTTTCTCAAAATTGATTACAAACTATAAAAACGAATTGCCGATAACTTTGAAAATTTTAATCGATTTACTACTTGGAAGTTTTGCTTAGGGTTTTTGTGTTGTTTAATAGTGTATTGTTTTTATCATGTAGCTAATACATTTTTTATCTTTGTGTATGCACAGTTTGCTTTCCATTTTAAGAATAAGAAATTCTAACACGGTATTTCCGATAACTGACAAGCCATTTGACAAACCAACCCAGCCAAGGTCAATCCAATCACAGCAAATGTTTTTCCAGCACGAATATTATTCAACTTTAAGCTATAGGCTAAGGGTTGTCAGCTAAAAAAATAAAAATCTGAATATATAGGACCTATAGGTACTTACATATGTATATGCATATAGCCAGACAAACCCAAACACGAAGTCAGTTAATTTGCCATTCAGACTTAAATTGACAAAGTTTACAATAGTTGCATGTTTGCCCCTGAGGGCCAACAAAAATATAAAAACAAAAACAAAAACTGGGCCTCAACTTCATGTTTAAAAGGCACAGACATGAATGTACTTAATTTCGGCTAGATATGTACATATACATATGTATGTGTTTCTTTATATATATGTTCATATATATAATATATTTGCTTGAGTTTTTGCTATTATATTGGTTTTTTGTATTTTTGGCCATTTTTTCAGGATTAGTGAGGCCACGGACGCCCACATGAACTACTACAACTACACAGCGAAGCCGCGAGTGGTTCTTCCGCCTAATTATGTCAAGGGTAAGTTTTGTTTCTTACCAATTTTTTTGTTGTTGCAATTTTGGTCTACCCTTTCCCAACTTTAAAACGCGATGTTTGTCAGTTGATTTTTTTTTTTTTCATTCTGATATTGCGACTTTAACAAATGATGACTCAGTAACATTCAATTAGAGCCTTTCCCACGGTTTGCTTTTTTTATCGCATGGATTTTATTTGCTCTCTAGCATGCGGTTTTTTATCTATATGCGTCACAAGTTGTGCAGGGTATTAAAGAAGGCTTTTGTAAAAATTTTAAAGTAGGTGAAAATTGTCACTCAGTTCGTAAAGTTGTGCTTGAAATTAAGATGGTAGCTTTAAAAATTAGCCTATCTAAAATTTTTAAGGCTCTTCTTTTTTTTAAACATTTTTTTCACAGTTTTTAACAACTTTTTAGTTTGGAAGGAAATTATTTATATTTTTAACTCCTATAGATTAATGATTTTTTATATTTTTTTGTTTTTGCAATAGTTGGAACATTGCGTGTTGCGTTTTCGTGACACAGCCAATTTCAGGGCTATTCGTTGGAAGAGCTCCATTTTTTTTTTTCTTCAGACATAAGGGTATATATATATTCGCTTAACTTCTGTAATTACAACTTTGGTGCATATGTCAATGCATAAAACACTAAAAATGAATGAAATTTCTTGACGTCAGCAAAGAATGCGCGAATGCCCGACTAGAAGTTATGAAGTAGAAAAGCAAGCATAATCTGGAGAGTGCGAAAAAGAACAAAACAGAATGCTGATCTTAAGTTGTTTGTGCCATGGAAGGCAGCAATACATTAAGCAATTCCTGATATCGATAACTGTTTTAGCGAATCTTTCCAACGATCTCGCTCGCACTTTGTTTATCTGCTCTCAACAGTTTTCTTCTCCTTCTTGTGTGTGTGAACGAAAAATAACGGCACAACGAGCTGCAACAACTAAGTAGGCAAGCTTTATTATTTTTTGCCTAGCGCTCTGCAGGCTGACGCACCGAAAAACAACCTGCAGTTATCTCTTATACACTGCCGTGCCGATCCATCACTACAACTACTCTCACTCACATTATAAGCCAGACTTGTACAAAAACTGCACGAAACTTACACACACATATGTACATACGTATGTGTAGTCATCAACTTTCTAGGCAATTAAACTTTAACCTCAAGCCCCTAACACCACAATATCGATTTTCACTGTTGTGCAAAACGGCTAACCGGTGTCCATGAACTTGTAGAGTTCCCGAAATTATTGTTGTGGAACACCTTTGCCTTCATATGTGTACGTGCACATCTTATGCAGAACAGACACGTCAATGAAATAGCGCACGAAATATATATCAATATTTGCTTATATATATTGTAAGAAAATAGTAAACGCCTCCTTACGTGTTTTACATTTAAATATTTGATAAACTTGCTTTTTTTTTTAGAAATGCGACCTCCCTCAAAGAAGGGTTCCCCAGTGATAGTAGACTTTAGCATTTTTGTTGTAGATATTAACTCAATAAACGTAGAGGATATGGACTTTAGGTAAGTGAATAGACAACCCTCCGAAATCTCATTTAAGAAATAATCATAATATTAGCTTGAAATTTCGTATGTATTTTCAGAGTAGACATGTTTATACATCAACGATGGTTGGAATCGCGACTGGAAATCTCGGATGATATATTTGAGGAGGGCGACGATTATGTTACCTTACTGCCCGAGTTCTTTGACAACCTCTGGCAGCCGGATCCCTATTTTCTAAATTCAAAAATTGCCGGTAAGTGTTCTTAATTTTTTTCTTAAAATATTAGCATGTTCCTCAGAGAGCGTCTAAGTTATAAGTAGGGTATTTGTGTTTTTTAGGGTTCTTTCACGTACTCACGAAAAAAATTAAGATAGATAGTTATTCTAAAAATCCTTAATGCACTCGTGCTTTGGGATACTACATATAATAATATTGTTTTTTTTTACTTTTAATTTTTATTGTTTTTTAACTTTTCCAAATAAAAACATAAAAAAAAACAAACTAACAACGCAAACTTCTACTAGGATTCGGAAGTCCATATATTTCCGCGGCTTCTATGCTTCGCAATAAGGATGAAAGAGAATCAAAAAACTTTCATCTGAACAAAACTTTAAGTATACATATAACCAAATCTAGAAAATGTGTATTTTTGTCTTGACAATTTTGTGGTGTCATTCAAAATATTTAAAAATTCACAACAACAAAAATCGTTCATGCGAAAATAATCTGTTTTCGGCATAGTCGAAGACTTAAATAAACTTGCAGATTAATTAAATTTGTGTTTGGTATTTTATTAAATCCTTAAAAAATCCAAAAATCCCTGCAAATTTATAACTCGACATTCATGAGCATTTTACTCACATCAACATTATTTAGATAGCTTAAATAAAAACAAAAGTAATATATTATTTATTTATTTTCATTGTGGTATTTTTATTTTTATTTTTTTAATATAAAGGTGGTTCAAAAACCTCTTAAGGCAAACCCATGTACAAATATTGAAATGGTTATTTAATTTTTTCAATCCTCAAACAAAAAACTAAAGTTTATATTATTTTTATTCTACGACAAAAGTCAACAATTGCTATATACAATAATTATCTTTGGCATTGCGTGCAACTGATAAATCACCCAAGTACTTTCTAAAAATGTTATTCGGAAATGGTTTCTGATTCCACGTGTTGGCAAGGCCCAGCTCACACAATAGAGAACAATTTCTAGCTGCCTGGCTATTTATTCGCACGCTGACCAAAAAGCCATTTTCAATGCCATGGTCAACAACAATACCTATTGTAACACCCATTTTCGGGGTGGTCAATTCAAAACCTCCAAAGTACCATTGTTGAAAATTTGCCGTTGCATTGCTTGCGATAAGATCTGGACAAGGTCTTCATTGAAGCAAATTGGTTTAGCTGAAAATCTAAAATCGATTTAAAAAAATTTAAGAAATTTAAATAACAATTCTACTTTTCTAGTGATTTTTATATTTTCGTGTGATTTAGTCTTAGTTTTGTGTTTTTCCATTATTGTACGTATACGTAATATCGTGTGTTATGTACAGTCGTGTCGGTATAAAGCGAAAATTTCGATTGATTGG
This sequence comes from Scaptomyza flava, assembly GCA_030179655.1. Classification (NCBI taxonomy): domain Eukaryota; kingdom Metazoa; phylum Arthropoda; class Insecta; order Diptera; family Drosophilidae; genus Scaptomyza; species Scaptomyza flava. The sequence goes on along the minus strand of JARNME010000404.1, from coordinate 80,305,691 downwards.
ACTACTTTTACATAAAAGTAGATCATTAGTCATTTTCAAATTCTTTTAATTAAGTTTAAAATGTATCTAAATAATCAAAATTTCTAAAAAATAAATTAAAACGAATTTTTGAAATACGAAATTTCAAAACTTTATATTGTAAACAAAGGAAATGGAAATTCAAACACGACTGCATATCCAAAAAAATGTTCAACAAATTATAGTGCAGCTCATAACTAGCACAGAAAAAAAATAGCATTCTGATCAACACTCGAAATAGATTCGAGTCCATTTTGCTTGTAGTTGTACTGTATCTTCAAGAAGCACTTGCAAAATAACTGTACACTCGCATTCCGTACATGTAGACGCAAAAACATCAGACTACAACAAAAAAAAATGAGTGCCAATTCTATAGTTCTAATCGAAATAACTTTATTCCGCATCTCTGCAACGTCTTTTCGATGTCTCTCTTGTCATTATAGAAATAGCTACACTGACGCACAAATTCACATCCGTGACGTTATATAAGAATAAGACCGTACGATATGCGGCCCGCATGCATGCAATAATTGCCTGCCAGATGGAGTTTCAACTATATCCCATGGACATACAAGTCTGTCCCATATACATTGAGAGTTGTAAGTGGATAGCTTTTGAGAAATTATTAAAATCTCTTCTAATAAAATTCGTTTCTAGTTTCGTCCAATAATCAAAAGGTTAAGCTACGCTGGTCGGATTCCGGCGTTACGCTTAACCCGGAGCTGAAATTGCTGCAATATAATCTTGGCCAGCCATTGGAGCTGGAGGAGAGCGATGGCTATATGCCTGAGAAAGTTGGAAATTTTTCACGTTTGACCGTCTACTTTCGTTTTGAGCGACAAATCGGACATCATCTAATACAGACCTTTGCACCCTCCTCCCTGGTCGTAATGCTATCCTGGTTTAGCTTCTGGCTTGGCCTCGATGCGATACCAGGACGCGTTACTCTATTAGTGACCTGTATGCTAACGCTAGTGACTATGTTTACGGGTCTGCGGGCGGATATACCACCCGTTGCGTATGTTAAGGCAATTATCTAACCTACTCCAAAAAAAAACCCTAACCTATAAATTCAATATGATAACTAACGTTATTTATATATTGTACATATATCATTTTGTTATCCAGGCTCTTGACCTGTGGATGGCCGGTTGCATGGTGTCTGTATTCGCTGCCTTGGCCGAATTTGTTGTTGTCAAAGTATTGGATGTGCAGTACCAGTACCAGGTGAATCGCATACCAAAGGTATTGCCAATGGTAAGCCTAAACACCCATACACACACACACACACTTGCACACACACAGAGTTTGGTTATAAATAACATTTATTTTTCTATGTGTGCAGCGCATTAGCAATATGGAAAAGGGTCAATGTGCAACGGTCGCCAGTTGGGAGGGCGGCGCAGTAAGGTCGAGGAAGGCCACACAAACGCCAACAACGCCGGGACAGGTAAGTTCTTGCCAAGTCAAATGGGCCTACCTATTGGTCTTTAAATATCGACATTAACTGCGATTCGAAGTCAATTTATTGGATGTACTCTGAAGGAAAATACCTCCTTATTCAGGGAAAGTTCTTGTTACAGAAAATATATTATTTTGGACTAAACATTCGAAGCTTTGTTACAAAACTCCGTACAACGAAGTTTTATTTTTAAGCATTTGGTTTCATGAATAATTTGGATCAATCAAAAAAGAATTCTTTATTACAAACTATAACGTTTCTATTATTATTATTGATGTACACTACGATTTAAAAACACTTTCATACCTTTCAAATGTAATCCTTAAAACATAGACATCGCTGCAGGGCAATGGTGGACCCCCGAAGCCGGCGCGTCGTCAAAGTCTTCTGTCCGTCGCATGGACGGACACGGATACGGGCGTTGAGAAGATAATGTGGCGTGAGATTGATAAAGTATCTCGAGCCGTATTTCCGATATTATTTTTTGTTTTTGTGCTGCTTTATTGGCCCATATTGCTAATGAAATCGTCCTAGGATTTGGGGAGCTCCAGATCACATCTTTCTGGACTCCGTTAAAAATTATAATAACAAAAAATAATAAAAATTGAATTCAATATCACAACGAAACACAATATCACAAAAATATTGACCATACAAATATTTAAATATCTGAATAATATACCGCTTCGAGCATAAAACAATTAAATTGCATCCTCTACAGTTACCTTAAAAGATTAAAGCAAAAAACTTTAGCTACAAAAATTGACACTTGCTCATCTTAAAACTTACTTTTATTTTGATTATTAAACACTATTAGCTAAGAACAATAATACACAGAAAAAATATGGTTATTGCCTTTGCTAAAACATGTGTTTTTTTTTTATATAGAAGGCTTAAGTAAAACAGCCATAAAAATTGATTGGTGCTTTAAAAAAATAATAATAATTAAAAAAACCTCTAAGGATCAAGAAATAATTGAAATGTAAATAAGTGCTATTTAGAAATTTTTACACACACCAAATAATAATGAGACAAATAATCATTTAAGCGTGTTAATGCGAACCTTAGAGCTGTGGCTTTATATAAAAATATATACATTTATTATAGTCTAAATATATTTTATATATTTACCATGTAGTTCAAATAGCGCACACTCGAATAATGCTAGGAGTATCTATACTTTATAAGTAAAAGTTAACAATGAGCATTATATTTTTTATAAAAAGAAGATGAAATACTGTAAATATTAAACAATATTAAGTATCTTACACTTAGAAAATTTATTTACTGTAGGCAACATAATATATATTGTGTACATAAATTTCCATTAGATAAGTTCTAAATATTTCACAGGTCTTTTTTACAAAGAAATCCAATACTAATTACCAATTCTGCTTTAACTAACTTTATACTCAAAAAGCTTTCTCAAACTATCTTAAAAACAAAAGAAAATCGTACACAATTATGCATGTAAAACATTAAGTGAAATAAAAAAATCAATTCAAACAAACCAAATAGAATAGTCTAAAGATCAATCAAAAACTTTATATTTAATGGGTTTTATTGTGATTTCTAAGATTTGTAACGAAATTATTCTTTAACGTTGCCCTCCTCATCATCTTCGTCCGTATCTTCTTCACTCTGTTCACTAAAATTGGCCTCCAGGGCTTCATTCTCTTGGCGACTTGCTATCAACATTTCACTATCACTATCATCATTTTGTGCATCGTTCCCGGATTGCTCTGACTCCTTTAGGTGATCTGATCTTTCCAGGAGAACGCGTATTGTGTATTTGTTGAAGTCACAGCTGAATAATAATAAAGACTCTTTGATTAACTTTAGACTCTTTCATTTGCAATTCAAACATACATTTTATTGAGCATATCATATTTGTGCGATATACTTTCGTGTAGCGCCAATAAAGCTGTGTGTTGAAAGACCCCATCACGATAGCCGTGAGTTGTAAGTAGGCAACAGCACCACTGCAAATAAAACTCAATGTGGGGCGAGGACTGCAGCAGGCGGGCCAATTGTTGCAGCAAACGTTGGGCAAACTCAGGCGACAGATCCGCGCAAAGTAGCTCAACTGCAAAATTCAAATGGAAGGGAAGGTAGTAAAAAAACATTGACTTCAATTTATTTGTACAAGGAGGCACGTGCAGTAAACTCAATGGCAATCAATTTGCATATGCATGTATATTTGGCAGTAAAGGGGTTATTAACAATGTTAAAGCCAACAATAAGAAAGCAACAAACTTCAACAAAACGAGTTTTAAATACTCTTGAAGAAATAAGTTACATTTTGAGAAGATAAGGCGGTGATTGTTCCAATTATGACTCTAGAATATAGAATACATTGGAATACTTTTAAAAAAGTTTTTGCGTTTTAAAGCCTTTATATATCCTTTTCGCATAGTAACAAACTTAACTTCTTAGTTATAATACTCTCGCGAGGTATATAAAAACTCGTTTCGCCTGCCAAACGCCTTGCCGGCCACGTTAATGCAGTCTAGAACCTTGAAACTTTTTTTTGTAGTAGTTAACAGCACAGAAATTTACACATTCGATCCATGTGAAGTTGGGGCTAATAAGCACCTTGAATGCAAGGGTGAAAAATTTAACTTTCCATCTATTTTTAGACATGCGAGCGAATGGGCAAAAAATTGCTATTGATTACGAAAAATAAAAGCCCATAAAAAAAATGGTAGTTAAGCTGGATCCATTTGCAAGGTCGTTGTAGTATGCCCTTTTTATGCCTACGAAATATTTAGGTAGTTCCTGAGGTAGCTAGTATACTTACTATCCCTGTACGGCACGCGCTCCAATACTAAGGTCACCAAATTAGGCTCATTTAGTTTCAAGGACATGATGAGCGCCTTTGTAAACTCCTTCGTTTTGAGTGCTTCGTGTGTTGCCTTTGGTGTCACTTCCAACGTCAAATCGAACGGATCAAAAACAACACCTAGACAAAATCAAATTAAAAATTTAAATAAATTGCCTAGCATCATAATAATTGCAATTGATTGTCATACCCTTATCTAATGCATAAATGCAAAGTCCTTCTGTTCCAGCGGCAGCAAATGCTTGTCCAGTTGGTGAGAAGCGCACAGAGAATACTCTTACTTCTGGCTGAAAGCGTCGCGCAGACATATCACCTTTGCGTACGCCAGGCAAACGTATTGCTATATTGCCACCCTCGAGTTCCTCGCGCTGTTCCACCAATGCCATGTTGCCAAACTCACTCAAATGCTTGCGACTAATGAACTCCTAAAAACGAAAGATAAAGTATTAAATGAAATGAACTTTAAAGGACATTTGTGCTACTAACATTCAAGCCATCCAAACTATGATTCTGTGTGATTTGGAACTTCTTAAGCAGCATAGCTTCACGCACATGGTAAATACAAATATTGGCAGATTTTCCAGCAGATATTAAACATTCTCCATCCGCTGAATATTCAATTGTAGAGAAGTAGCTAAAAAGAACAGGTAAACGCTTTTATTTCATTATAAACTTCTTAACATCTTTACTCACTTGGACTGTGCATTCTTTTTGGCAGTTATAACATCTGTCTCCAATCGACCGCCGCCAAGATCATTGCGTCCCTCAATTGTAATTACTTGTGTAGCAGATTTGACATCAAAAACGATAATGTTTCCAACAAGTGTGGCAACAGCAACCTGCACCACAATAAATTAGAATCAAATGAGGACAAGGCAAAAGTTCATTTCTATTCATTTACCTCATCACCACTGGGACTAAATGCTACGCAGGTGACATCAGCGAGCGCATCAATTGTCTCATGCTCACTGTTGCTCTCCAAGCAATTCCAAATCTTGACAGTTTTATCCCACGAGCCAGAAATCAGAGTCGATGAGGTGCTTATTGGTGAAAAGGCTATCGATGTCACTGGACCCTCATGTCCGCTAATCACTTCTAGCAGTTTGCCCGTCTGAATTGACCACAAATAAATATCGAAAACATCCTGACCACCGGCTACAACCAGCTCACCAGAGTAATCCACAGCGACACAAGCAAATTGAGCAGGAGTTGGCGAAGTAAAAGTTCTAAAGTTGCGATACCTAAAAGGGACATATGTATTCAAACAAAGTTGTACTAAAAAAGAGATTTAAGGAACATACCTGATAATATCAAACGCACGCACAGTGCCATCCAAAGAGCTGCTCACAAGGAACTTTTTATTACGACTGAACTGGATTCCAGTTACACCGCTCCCATGCTCACTGAATGTGACAAAACAGAAGCTGCTCTGTGTGTTCCAAAGCTTCACTTTGGAGTCCTCACCACCTGTGGCAATATACTGTCCATCCGGAGAGTATGCAATGCAAGACATTTCACTACTATGACCCTGTTGCTTCATAATATATTGCTCACTTTGCCATTCCCACACAAGTAGCTGTCCAATCTCCTTTGAGGCCAATGCTACCCAGTCTCCAGTGCAGTTAAATACAGCTGCAGATATGGGATAATCGGAGATGCTTAACGAATGAATCATATTCACATCGGGCAGCTCATACAAATAGAAAGCACCAGTGCTAAAGGCTACAACCAGGATCTTGGTGCTACAATTGTAATTGGCCGCTGTCAGCAATGCATCTTTCTTCTCCTTGCGTGGCTCGTTGGCTAAGTAATGCCTGCCCAGCTTCTTGTAGAAGAATGGATGCAATTTCTTAACACCTTCATCCTTGACTTCATTTAGATCCTCACTAACAGTTTCTGTTCCATTTTTTGCTACTTGCTTTTCCACATTATTGTCAACATCGTCTTCGGATTCGCTTTCCAAATCGTTTTTTAAGGCCTTGCGCTTGTGAACTGGTGGTTCAGTCTCATCCTCCTCCGTCAAATCTGAGGGCTCCAGACTGCATTCCCACAGGCACAATTGACCATTTCTGCTGATAGTGTTGACGTCCAAGCTATTTGCTTCAAAGAAGCACGAGACTATTGCATCCGTGTGGCCACTTAAGTTATATGTGCGAAAGTTTTTGGTGCGTTTCATGCCACATATTTTTGTGGAGCTATCGCGACAGCCAATGGCAATCAAGTTTGAATCTGTGGACCAATCCAGCCATGTAATATCATCGTAACCACCCAGGAAGCTACGTTTTAACACAAATGGATTGTATTCTCCAGTGATTTCACCTGGAGCGCAGAATACAAGCACAAGATTCCCTCTGGCCACCGCAAAAAAGCGTCCATCCGGACTGAACTTGATACATTGCACACTCGATTGGAATTTGTGACGATGTATAACCGTGCAGGAGACCATGCTTATTAAATGTGCATCACCTTGCTCATTGACAGCGATCAACAAGCTGCCATCCGGAGACAGAGCGAGGTTTGTGTAATTGTAACGAGACTCCAAAGACAATGTGCGTGACTTGTTGCTACAAAATAATGATAATGATATAATACATAGCACAACAAAGAGCGTAAGTATTTAAGAACTTACTTCTTCAAGTCATAGACTGTTATTCGGTTACCCACTGGACTGATTACTGAATTTCCATCCGGTGTAAAAAGCAAGTTACCATTGCGATAAATTGTGCCCAACAAATTCGAAAACTGTAAGTCAAAAAGAATAACTATGAATAGTTTTCTTATCATACAAATAGCGCACTCAACTCACTTTGTAAGAAAACTTCATATCGCTGTTTTATTAAATAAAGCTATGATATTTAATTAATGAGTTTAAGCAGTCGGCGTAAACAAAACGAACTGCACGTGTTTATCAGTGTGGCGCTTAAGGAAAATACCTAATGTATTTATAAAATAAATACTAAAAACCATTTAGAAGGGACAACATTTTTGTTGGTATTTTGGCATAAGGTATAACAAAATTACAGCTGATTGCTAAAGTGCTGCCAACCTGTCAAAGCTATAAATTTTACACAAAGAAGCACAACAAAACATAACTTTGCAGCAAAAATCGTAATAAATAATAATGGAAAAGAGCAAAACAACTGCAGACAAGTTTGCCGAGCGCAAGGCACGCTTGCTTGAGCTGCACAAACAGCGCCAAGAGGCGCGCACACAGAACCATCAGGAAGTCGTCGCAGAAGACTCACGCAAAAAGCTGCCTAGCAATTGGGAGGCACGAAAACGACAAGCAGAATGGTTGCTTGCAGATGATAAGGCACGCGAGGAAGCGCAGGCGGCTGGCAAAGATTACGAACGTCTTAAGCTTTTGGAGGTCTCGGCAATCGATGCTGATCGCATTGAGAAGAAGAAAAAGCGCAAGGATAATCCCGATTTGGGCTTCTCCACGTATGAGGCACAGACAGCGAGGCAATATAATCGATTGGTTAAAAGTATGCCCGCTCGCGATATGTCCAAGTATGAGAAACAAAAGGCTGAACTCGGTGATGCTTTCTATGGCGGTCCAAACACAACACTGCATTCACGAACGAAAGACACACCAGGTGCCATTAATAAAATGGTCAAGGATCTGGAACAGCAAATTGACCGCAGGAAGAAATACTCCAGGCGTCGTATTTACAACGACGATGCCGACGTCGATTTCATTAATGAACGCAATTCGAAGTTCAACAAGAAATTGGATCGTTTCTACGGCGAGCATACGGCGGAGATCAAACAAAATTTGGAACGCGGCACAGCTATCTAAATATATTCAATCTTTAATTTTAACACACATAGTTTTTAAGTGCATTGTGTACCTAACATTCATATGTACATAGTCTATATAAACAAATACAAACCTCAAAATTAATGACCAATTAATACAAGCCAGAAAAAAATACCCAAATATAGTTGCTAAAATATACCTAAAAACTGGCATTAAATACCAAACAATAGACTTAAAGTTGGAGGCGTTTATTTCTCCGCGCAAAATTTGTTTACCTATTTGATTGTTTATTTTTGTAGAAAAACAATAATGCAACAATTCAGTGCACGTGAAAAATATCTAATAACAAATACATTAAACTGTTTACCTGTAATGCTGCAAGGTCGTGCGGTACTCATCGATCTAAACAATGAGACCTCTGTAGCAGGAATAATAAGCTGTGCCGACGGACACATGACATGCGAACTAACAAATGCTGTATTTATTGACAGAAATGGTCAGCAACATGCCTTTGATCATTTCATGATTCGCAATCGTATGATTCGATTGCTGCATGTGCCAAAGGATTTGGACATAAAACAGGAGCTTGAGAAACTGCAAAGAAGGCCAGCGAGGAATAAGAAAAGCAATACCAAGCGCACTTTCAAGCAAAAGCGAGCTGAAGAGCGCCATAAGGAGACTTTGGAGAGCATTAAGACGCAGAGAGAGGCTGAGAAGTCATAGACTGCAACTCAATGTACTTTTTTCGTATAACTAATGAGATATACAAATATGTTTTTTTTTTATTACAAATTATTATTTTCTTCACATATTTCGGTTTGCTTTGCAATTACAATACAGTAAAAATAAGCGATTACTTGGATTCCTTTTCTTCCTTGTATTTGTAATGCAATTCCATGCAATCTGTTTCGGATATTTTGATCCAACCATTTGGGGTCATGTGATAAACACGAACTATGCCGCCGGAGTAAGCATCGCGGAATGTGGCATGGTAAATAGCACGACGGCCCAACTCCTGTGCTTCCTCGTCCTTCAGATCCCAATGGTAGCCAGAGTCCAACACACCGAAGGCGAATATAGAACCACTGCCAACAGAGAAAACATTGCCAGGTGTACGAGATCCTTCCGAATCCACATAGTACAGACCCGGACCACGCTTGTCGTAGCCTGCCAACATCATGCCCATGCTCAGACCCATTCCCTTGTATTCGTGAGCAATGTTGGCCATAATCTTGCTGGCAGCAGCCACAGAGATGCGTTCCTTGTTGCGCAACTCATGCAGCCGGCATTCCTTGGCCAGCACGCGATCCCAGTAGACGCAATCAGCAGCACCACCGGCCAATGTGCCCAACAAGAACTGATTGATTTCCACAATCTTCTTCATTGTCTGCGATCCAATATATTGACCACCAGTGGCACGCGAATCCACAGCCAAAATTACGCCACCCTGGTACTTGAAACCAAGAGTTGTCGTACCGTGATCAAAGTTTATCTTGACACCGGACTTGGCAGCATTTGCCTGGATTTTGTTCAGATTCTCAAGTGGCTGCAAAGCATTGTTTAGTTATGCAAATTGTTTTTAAAATAGATTATTCGCACTTTAACTTACGTTCTCAAATGGCGGCGCTGCCAATGTGTAGGGATTTGCAAGGTTGCAGGTGAATGCGTTTAGATCATTCTCAACGTCATCTGAAGTCCAGGCTGTCGGCTTCATGTACGAAGCGTTGGAAATTTTACAAATTTGTGCCAAAGCCATTTTTATTACAACTTTTTGTTTGCCGACGCGAGATTTGTAGATATTGTGGATGATTTGACAAATTAAAACAAGCCTTAGTGATGTGAGAATTTATACATCGATAGCAATAAGCAGAAATACGATGTATTATGATTGCATTGCTGTGGGCACCCTAAAATGACGATCGTACTGATTTTCACAGCACAGCTGATCTTTGAATTAACGTCGATAGCCCACAAGCACAGCCGATGACTTTTTAGATAAATGCAATAGGTGACAGCCCTAAACTAAACCTGTTGCCAATTTTGCAATTCGCCTTAATTTTCTCTTCTATTTTCCTTTAGGCCTGGCTTAAAGCCAAAGTAACTTTGAACATTTAAAATAAATGTAAGCGAAATAATACGCAACTTGCTTATAAATTTAGTAATCAATTAAATAAAAATAGTGTGGGCAACAAGTGAAATGTAACGCATAACGGATTATAATTGAACAGCGAATTAAATTGTAAGTCGTGAAAATAAGTTGTAATTCGCTGCAAAGAATTCGAGCTTGATTAGCAAAAGGCTGTCCCGTTTTGTTGTGTGGTTTCTAGAATTAAATAAAAGTTGGTTAATTAAACCTTATATAGAAGTGACTTTATGAAAAATACAAAAGATTCAATATAGTTAAACGCTTGACGGCAATAAATACGTGCGTGGTGTTTATGAGGCGATTTTTGTGCGTACGTATGTATGTACTACATACATATGTGAATGCGTGTGTGTGTACTGAAGAGTGCAATGTATTTTAAAAGCAAACATAAATACTTATGTACATATGTAACTGCTGTATGCAAAATGTTTTTAAATTTTAACTTTGCTTTTTGATGGACAAGTCTAATTTTAATTTGATACTTTTAGACAATGCAGCATGGATCGAAATCTAAAACAGGAAGCCTTGCCGAATGCCATTTCCGGGGTAGGTTGCAAAAAGAAAGTCAAATTCAACCGTTTGTTCTTATTGGTGACATAAAAATGTTTCAGCATGACTGCAGAAATTGGACGGCTTTGCATGAAGCTGTTGCCGCAGGCGATGATAAAAGAGTTCAAATACTTCTCTCCAGCAATGCCACAGATCGTTTGGCCAGAGAATCCAGTCAGGGTAATATACCATTGCATGAGGCAGCCAGTCGCGGTTTCAGTCGCTGCGTAAAGCTTCTGTGCACCCCCCCGCCCACAAACATTAAGGCTCAGGGCAACAGCAAAGAGAAGAGCAGGTTGAAAGCGAGGGCTGCAAACACAATTGAAGCCTTGCACAATAGCACGTTAAGCATTATAAATAATGAGGGACTCACTGCTCTTCATATGGCTGCTCAGGCTGGTCACAATCAAAGTTCCCGGGAGCTGTTGATGGCTGGTGCGGATCCCGATGTACAAAATAAGGTTTCTTAGCACTAATAGTAACCTATTATTCAATTCAATAATCTAACAATTTCTACTTTAGTACGGAGACACGGCTTTGCATACGGCTTGTCGTTATGGGCATGCAGGAGTCACACGTATCCTGCTCTCGGCTCTGTGTGATCCTAATAAAACTAACCTTAATGGAGATACTGCCCTGCACATTACCTGTGCCATGGGTCGGCGGAAGTTAACGCGAATACTTCTCGAAGCGGAAACGCGATTGAGCATAAAAAACGCACAGGGAGAGACGCCACATAACATTGCGATACGGAAAAATTACCGGGAAATAAATGAGATACTTAGTACGCCAAAACGTATACGCAATCGGAAAGAAAAGCCAAAGGAAAACGAGAAAACAGATAAAGCGCTGGACAAAGATAAGGACAAAGACAGAGATAGAGATAGTGTGGATAAGGCTATTAATTGGTCACCCTATGGCTGTCATTATTTTCCCGATCCGCGCAGCTTTCCATCGCCCAAGCTAGAGACTTTACCCAAAGAGCCGCTAAAGCAGGGCGAACAATATTTTCTCGATTTGGCTGGACACATCCACAAGGGTCCGGTGAGTGTGGGCAACACCTGCTACTGTGGACCCTTCTTCCGGCATATTGAGAACAAATTAAATTGTAATCGCAAGAGCTTGAAGAAATATGTGCACAAGACCAAGGAACGTTTGGGTCACAAGGTCCAGGCGCTGGCTATCAAAACCAATGATCAAATCGAGCAACTCACGCGCACCATGATCGAGGATCGGATGCGTTGTGAAAGCAAGCGACATTATCTCAATGAATATCTGCGACGCGGTGAACCTTTACGCTCAACGTATGACAATCAGATCAAGAGTACAAGGATTGAGAGAACGTTGTCCCGTTGTCGTAGCCTCGATCTGCTTGAGAGCAATTTCGAGTGTAATCAAATGACCAATTCGAAAAGTGTTGATGTCCTCGAAGAGAATCAAACTGTCGTTGATGTTTATCATAACCAATCGAAAGATGAGGGAGCTGAGAGTAATTCAAATGCGGACACGCTATCGAATTGTAGTGCTGGAGGAGTCGAGGATGCTTTGGAGCTACCCCTTTCAGCAGCTCCGGCGGATTCAAAGCAAACAAAACTCGATGAACTCAAACTGGATTTTCTCAAAGTTTCCGAGCGGCTGGGTGATTTGCTGGAGAAGACAACACTCATTATGGAGCGTGACAATGAGCAGGAGAACAAACTACAACTCTGCTCTCTATCGCCAGAGCAAAGTAATCCATCCATGCACAGTCCAGAGAATCCAGAGAACAAAGCCAGTCCCAACTATGATGATGAGTATACGAATGGACAACGACGCTATCCCAACTCGAGTGAAACCTCAAATCCCTCACAGAACTCAAATAGTTGGGAATATGAAACAACTCCTCCGGATGCTCAAAAGTATTATCATCATTGCATTGGCCGCGGTGAAAATATGCTTAACACAGTCATTAAAGCTTTGCGCAAGGATGCCGCTTTTGCGGAACACAATCAGGAAGAAGGTTTAAAGCTCAATCAAAATGCGGATAGATTGCGCGGCGATAAACTAATGTACAAGGAACAGTTGCATGAGACTCCATCACCATCCTGCAGCACAGATGCACAACAAGTCTATCCAAATAGTCACAAAACCATGTCGAATTTGATGAAACGCCAGCCACTGTGTTTGGATGATGATATTGCTGCACATCCCGCACTATTTTATACAAACTCCAGCGGCATGCCTCAAGTTTCCGCTGGTGCAAATGAAGCTGCGCCCAAGTTGGAAATTAAAAACAGCGAAATCAAATACCTAAATAGACCCCAAACGGGTCAAGTTAAGGATATGGTGGCACAGCTACAAGGTAAAATCGATTGCATACAACAAGCGGATATTGAGATTGGTTTGAGTTCCGATATGCAGCATTTAAGTAATGGATTCCATGGGTTTGAAAGTCCAACTCAGCTGCCAATGCAAAATGCTTCAGCTTTATACTCCAACCATATGCGCAGGAATCCCCAACCTGTTAGGCATATACCCAAAGATGCATACTTTCATGATTTGCCAAATCGTTCCAGAGAATCACGAAACTATTACTCTGCCGAATTGGCGGGTGCGCGATATAATAATAATATGCACGGCTATGCTCGGCAGCAGGAAACTCCACTCACACTCCATCTGCAGCCACATCATCATCCACATCATCAATCTGAAGAGTATGTAAGCAGAAATCAGTTCCAACAATCCCAACAACAGCAACAACATCTGGTGCATAATGTTAACTCAGTAAGGGCACAACCTTTGATTTATCGCAATCCTCTGCCACATGATGTGGACTTGGATGTTGATGAGATTGGCTTATATAATAATGTTTCCAGTCTAGTTTAAGTAACTATAATATTTATATATAAATGTGCTAAATTTGTTTGTAAATAATTGTCACAATGTATTTATCATTACTTTCTTTATGTGTATGTATTTATGTATGTTTATGTAATCCTGTTCATGTTGGACGTTTGTAGCCGGCAAATAGCAACAATTAGCAAACAGTAAAAAACTTTCAGAATTCGCAGCATTATGGTTTGTTTTTTGGCACTATTTTTTTGTTGTCTGTAAATACAATCTATATATATAATATAGTATGTTTATGTACTTATATTTTGTAGTTTTATGTGTTTTTTGGGTGTAAGTTCATCTTCGATCTATATTGACAACTACGTAATAATGTTAATTATTGAATTAAAATATATATTTTCTTTAAAAAATTTTTATATATAATAGTTTTTGTTTAATGTAATGTGTAAATATCATAATGTCAAGTACATAATATTTATTTCATAACAGATCCGTGTGTGTTTATATTTCTTGATGTTTTGATAGACAAATGCGGCTTACGACATTGAATAAAATCAATTGTTTTTATCTGACGACGATGATGATGATGACAACATTTTGATATCATTAAATATAATAATATTTATATGTATGTATATAATATGCTGGCTTGCTTGTTAATACAATTTTGTTGTTGTTGTTGTTAAGCAATTGGCTACAAATGATTTCTCGATGTTTTTCCTTTTTTTTTTTTAATAATATAATATACTATTTAATTGAAAATTCTATATAAATGATGCTGTCTGCCTTGTTCCTTTCTACAATTCTCAAATTACACAATATCGGCCACTTAATAATTAATCTTAATATCTGCATAGTCAAATTACATATTACAATAGCCAATAATTTATTCGCCTTTCTTTTTTCGTTTAATTGTAGCCTAATATATTTTTAAACCTATTCACATTATTTTTGTTTTTCTGTTTTTTGCAAACTATCGGAAAATTTTTGTTTTCTATTTTGTTGGCTTTAACGTAAAATGAGTGTCGATTACCCGGCTTTCTCCTTTCGAATTGAACTTAACAAATATTGTTGTGGTTGTTGTTGCTGTTTGATTGGTCTTGATGACAGCAGGGATGAGTATAGATCAGGTAGTGTCTCAAAGGGGACTATTGTCCGAGTCTTCGCGCTCTTGGATTGTAGTTATACTTTGCTGCAAGGCATTCGGTGTCAGCCACTCCCTAAACGTAAGGGTAAATATATATATTCAAAAATCTTTTATTATTTTTAAGGCTCACTCACTTTGGTAGGCATCTTTGTAAAAAGGGTACACAGGAGCTAAACTGTGCTAGACGGTTCACCCAGCTGGGTATTTCTTGGCCGCAAAGTATCTGTTTAAAATTTTTGTTTATTAAATACATAACGAATATTGCGAGTATATTTTTTTTTTGTTTTTGATTTCGTACCTGTGTCAAATTGCCCGAAAAGTGGTTACAATTATTGTTCATAAGATGGTAACGATCGCCGCGAAATTGATTGCCCAACTCCTCGACAAGGCGACGAACTTCCTCATATGTAAAATCCGTACAGCCAATTTGTATGCTTTGCCGGAATTGAAACTGTTCACCCAGTTCGTCGTGATCACGTGGGCTTATTTCAAAGACGCCCGTAAACGGGAACGGATGTCCGCCATAGGCGAACTCAGTGCCAAATGCTTCTACGCCGGAATGGAATACGCCCAGACCAATTGAAGTGGTATACTCATTAATCCAATACTATTCAAACAGAAACTTCAGTTCAATATTATTCTATCAAGAAATTTCAAGCCTTACCATATCGTAAACATTGAGGATAACAGGTTCTCTTGTTCCCATATTGGATGGCAAGAGCTCCTCGTTGCCATCTTTTGGGACACTTAGGCAGCTCGGAAATGACAGGTTGCAGGGCAGCCCGTTGGAGAACATTGATTAAATGCGTTTGTTGGTGTTTTTTTATTTTTATTTCTAATCTGCAAGAAAAACATGACATTTTTTTTATTCTTTGTTTTAATTTTAAATTTGCGACTTAAAGAAGTCTCGAAAATTGCATACGCATACAAACACATGTGTTATAAAAAAATTACACTTGTATGCACATATGTTCAATTACATACATATGTGTACACATTATATACTCATCATCTTCATACCTACCTACACACGTACATATGTATATGTAAATAAATTCCAAATGTGTCATGACAAACAACTTACACGAATAATGCAGGACCCTAATATCCCATTCTCCGGTGGAAATTAACAATTAGCAATTGCTAAATGTAAAGTTGCATTCATTTATTGTTTTATTTACTTCCGCATCCGTTCTTTTTTTTTAGTTTATACACAAGATTTTTTTGTTTATGGATTGATTGTAGAGTTGTGTTGGCCCAGTTGAGAGTACCGTTCATTGAAACCGATTTATCGAACTACTTAAATTGGTTCTTTGATAATTTAACTAGTTAGTATATCGAACTTGTTTTGATGCAAATATCGCACGACAAATAAAAAAAGATCGTTTGCTTAAAATTTTAAAAACGGTTTTAAAGAAACTTAGAATGTTAAGTCCACTTGCCAAAGAATAAACCACACACTTCGTAATAAAATAAATGTTTTATTATAAATAAGCGAGTTAAACGTAAACATTTTAAGCTATGGCTGTAGTAAGTTATGTGCATAATTCATAAAAAGATGTTTATTATCATTTTATTATTTTGTTTTAAAGCACACTTAATCAATTAGAATAAAACATACCACGGTAGTTTGTTGTAAAGACTAAAACAGCTGTTATCGAACATGTATTAAACCTGTAAATGTTACAACAACTGCGCATGTCAGAGAATTTAAATTACAAACAACACGTGCTAATCAAAGCTCTACTGCGTCAGCCAAAGAACAAGAGTCAATGTTCATACACACATATTCGTAATATAACAATATTTGCCGGCTCTCCCAGTCATTGCGGCGCCACAGTCGGGTTCTCATTGACAGACGAAAGAGGGTCACAAAGTATCCTCTAGACGCCAACCCGTTCTATAACAAGCTCCGACCGTATTCTCAGTCTTTGCCGAGCGATGCGGAAGCACGGTTAAGGTTGAGTCATCAAAAAAACAAAATAACACCAAATGCTTCAAACAAAAACTGCATCACAAATGAATGTAGAGAAAAAAAGTGATTTTAAATGTGAAAAAGCAAATTGAATATATGTGAAAAATATAAAAGATCCAAAATAATACCATCGTCCATTTGCCAAAGTTTAAACATACGAATTTAAATATATTTTTATTTTCTTAAGTGTTAATTGTGTGCTTCCAAAAAAAAAAAGTAATGCATAGGTTGCAAATATGTGCAAATAAATATGGAAAGTTCGCCGTCCAGTTCGATAGAAAAGCAAATTGATAACTTTTTGGAGCATTTTAAACGTAGTGCTTCCAAGGCCATTGACACGGATTGGAGCAGCGTCTCCACAGATACAACTAACAATGGACTCTCAAGTAGTCCACAACGGCAGCAGCCTTTGCAACGTTTATTGAAAAAGACTAAAAGTCGTTCCAGTTGCGTAGACATATCCGAAATGTCGGGTAAGTTTTTCAAGCATTTACCAAATTCATTAGAAATGCATTATAATTCAAACATCAAGGTTACTTTATGCCATTTGATTCACCCATTCGCCCCACTTGTGCATATTTATGTGTATTGATTTTCCATAAGAATGAACAGCAGTGGCATTTTTACTCCCTAGTAAATGTCATGGCTAAACTCTCTTACTTTCTCTCTCTCTCTCTCTCTCTCTCTCTGTATTGAATAAGTTTTCTTTGGAACTAGAAGTAATTGTTTCTTTTTTAAGTAATCTTAGAATGTAGTTACATATGCACCAACTCATTTGGAAGTAATCTTATAGGTAGGTACAAAATGTGAAATGCATATTGCACTTTTCATTTAGCTGCACTTTAATGGCCGCTTTTATGAAATACGTTCAAACACTCACACTCACACACACAAACATCCATATGTGGCTGTGTAAATACTGCATAAACGCTGCAAGCTTTACCCCCATTGCAATTGGCCCAACGCTGCAAGTGGGTTTCAATTCTAATTAGGGTACACGACGCTTAGTGCTAATCACCGGTGCCCACAATTCACATTTGTTATTGCCTGTTGCTTTGCTCTGAGCCCGCGCATGTAAGTACATGAGAATTTATTAATGGGCACACGTATATTTTTGGCCTTCGTTCTGTGAAGTTGTTTTCGTTGTTGAAGTTTGTTAAAATGGTTTGGTTTGGTAATTTCAAATTTGTTATTTTTATGGAACCGTTTATAACCGTCAACAGTTATTTCGATTTTGTGTATTGTTATCGATACGTTTACGATCGTCTTAAATTTGATCGGAACCAGTAATTCGGTGTTAAAATATAATAATGATCTGCCGATATAATTTCAAAACTAGCTACTCTTTATAGAAGTGTGTTGGTCCATGCTGGCAAAATATACATTACATGCGCATAACACATAATATTAACAATTGATCTTTTGAATTCTTTCATAAAGTTCACAAATCATTTATTATCCAGCTGCTAACAACAGTGCCAGTAAATGTTAATGTTGCTCTCTCGCTGATCTGCTATTTGCGTTAGTCGCGCTCTTCTTCTTCTGTGTAAAGCATACCCGGTGCGGCGTTGAAAAGTATATAACAAATATTTATTGATGTGCAATTATAAACAAAACAAATTAATTTAATTGCTATCGACGATGTATAGGTAATAACATAAATCGTGATGTGCGTGTGCTCAGCTTTATTTATAAAAAGTGCAACATATCATACATAACAAATGCCTATATGTAAATGTGCATATACTTATGCTTGTATGTGTGTATGTGTTTATATTTGGCTTTTATCAGCTGAGATTGAATCAAGTTGCCATTAAAATTAAGGCAACTGTGAAAAACGACTAGAGTCGTGATAATTATTTTGTGCAATCGTTAATGATTCTGAATTTGCGTTCATTCATCTTCCATTAACCAAATTGCGACAATTCTGACACACGGATCACCAAAGAATTCGTAAAACTTGATCGTAGTGAATGATGCACAATATGTGTGCGTGTGTGAGTGAGTAAATTAGTTTTGTGTGTAAACGTAAGTAATGCAAAATAAACGGGCATTGTAACATCTTAGGCGCCTTTTTATATACATGATTCAGAATGAAATGATTGCTCACCTTTGTTATAATCATGAAACAAGCACTTAATTTCAACGCTGAACAATCCGGGCGAATTGTCATTACAAGATCTTTAGTCCCCCCCCCCCCCCCCCCCCCCTGTAGAGCTGCAATAACGTGTGAACATTGTAAACAAACTTTGTACATATGTATTTATATTTTGGCATACATTTATGTATATGTATATGAGCTCTTTGGTGTTATTTGCCAATATATGTACATATGTATGTATGTGAAATTTCACAGCCTTGAAACCTTGAGTATAGTAGAAGCAATAAATATACATATCTATAGCATAAATGTATGTGTTTCAACCAGGGTCGGTAACGATCAAACATATTTGGTCTTAATTATTACCGCAATATCCCTTTGCAAATAAAATACATTTTTCTCTTAATAAATGAAGTTACATGTTATATTTACTGTTATTTTCCCTGGCAAATAGTAACAACAACGTATTTTATTTACAGATATAATTATGTACAAAGTACAATTTTGATTTAAGACTTCTCGAATCTTAACTTTTCTGTCAGATGCATTAGTACATACGTAAGTGAAGAGTATACAAAGTGATCTTGTTGAAAGTTACGCAATTAATTTTGTACTTCGAAATTTGTATAAGCAATAATACATGCTCAGTACAAATATACTCTCCCAGATTGTATACAAATATAAATAATTCTTTTCGCACCTCTTCCGTTCAAATTTGTTGAAGCAAAAACTCAAATGAGATCGCAATCGACGTAAAAAAAAACTATATAAAAGCAATAACAATATGATAAAATTGCAGAAAAATCTATCTAAAAAATACTAAATTAATGCTAAGTTAAATATGTATTAGAACATACACCTGTGTGTATTTATGCATGTATTTATGCATACACTTAAATGTTGTGACAAAAATAAAATTGGAGAAAAGTGCGCCGCAATTTGCAAAAAGATCGCAAAACACTGTCGGCGTTGTGACGTCACTATTCACAAGTCTGGCGATAAAAAGTAAAAGTTCACTAAATACAGTTCGTAATATTTAAATCTAGTTTATTTACTACATTTAGAAAATAACAATAATTATCTGTAGCTTTGTGCAGTTTTCACATTATTCATACTTTCTATTATACTATATCCATACTATTTTACAAAACCCATTTATCAACCAACTTTATACCATATGTCAGCAACGTTATCACTGTCAAATGTTATGTACATGCAAGTGTATAAAATAGAATATATAGGAGAGACATCTCCAACAATTACGACATTTTTAAAATGCGCTATTCCTAACGGTAGTAATGACGTTAATGCCTAATTACAACGATTAGAACATCAACTTTGCTTTAATTGCAGCAGCGGGAAGTGTAGAGAATTAGAACAACAACAACAACAGCAAGCAAAAATCTCTGTAAAACTCATTGAAAAGTTATCCTCTCCATCTGCACAGATGTTACACGCTTTACAATTTAACAGAGAAATACGAACAAACAACAACATGCACAGAATAGTTTAGTTTAGTATAGCTAATACCCCAAAAGGACGCGGTTTTTACATTAAAATATACAGTATCTAATAATGTTATTGAAGTTATCCATGTTAAATACTTAATATTTTGATCATTCACAAATCATATCTACATGAAATATCCCATGAATTGTCATGTAAGTTTCAAGAAGTGACAAGTTCCACAGGGTATTTTTTTTTTTTTTGTTAGTTTCCATTTTCTTTGTGCATCTCTCAAATTTTGAAAGATCTTAAGTGTTTCATTGACTGACTCTTTTTTCGCGCTGCTCCAATTAGGTGTTTATTTGTGTGTTGCAAACGAATCTTGTGTGCAGTCGTTGTAAAAATCTTACACACACACACACACACACTTAAACACTTCAGCTCGCTTAGATGAAAGCGGCAAAAAGAAACGACCGGCTAAAAAAACTATAGCGAGGTCTTTTTTTTTGTTGTGGTTTGGTCTTAAATTAAATTGTATTCTGGCAATTTTGAGCAAGCACCTTTATGCCACTTAGTTTCTCAAGTGCTTGCTACTTCTCTCTTACGCAAGATCTCTCAGCAAACTCTATCTACTATTACACACTCTCTTCCTCTCTATCTCCCTATTTCTCTTTTTTTCTCCGCTTGGCAGCAGCTGTTGTTTTGGCCGAGGCCAACAATGCTGGAATCATTGCCAGAGTCTCTTTGTATATCACAGTGGCAATAACATACGGCTACGTTTCTACTAACTAGAATTTATTTATTTGTTGTACTATGTGGCTTTTGGTACAGCAAAAAAAAAACAAAACAGCATACACTATAAATAGTATTACTCACTTGTAAAACATATGTACATACATATACATATATAAAGTTAAAGTTGACATTTATTCGTCATTAAACTATACAACTTCAGCTGTGTAGCAAACCATTTGCTGCATGGCGGAAAAACTCAAAATAATCAAACAAGAACGTATATTTAAATTGACCGAGTGGTGTAATCAGTGAACGTGTGCATAGTTATCTAAAAGATACAAACATATTCGAGGAAAAAAAGAGTATAAAAAGATATGATGGGAAACCTACAAGCGTTGGCTGTTGGTATGTTTGGTGTTTATAATAAATGCGTTTATTATAAAATTTTGAATTATGAGTAATCTAATCAACTTGTGCTAACTAAGTTTTAACAACTGGCAGGTTATAGTTCATTGTCTATTATTTATTAATTAATAGGTAAAAAGCAGTACGATTTAATAAA